>VDFB02178850.1:0-17886 GCA_007258455.2 Sequoia sempervirens
TTGTTTCCCCACCTTCTCAGCTAGTTTTATATGCTCATCCATACCAGTAGGAGGAAGTGATCCCGACCCCTCTCCAACATGCATTGTTTGAATTTGTGCCTCCTCCCTATCTTCAAGGACCATGCATTCTTGAGCAGATTCATTTGATCCAATATCTAGATTTGGTTTGACTTGAGCATGAAAACTTCTTGCTTGTTGAGCCCTTCCTACATGTGTCACAAAATATTTTGCAAACAAAAGTGAGAGATGATGTTAAATATAAGGGAATGAGTATGCGAAAGCAAACAAACCGGGAGCAAAACATGATGAGCTATAAGGAGACGTCAGGTTAGTTTATATGCTCATCCATACCAGTAGAAGGAAGTGATCTTGACCCCTCTCCAACAAGCATTGTTTGAACTTGGGTCTCCTCCCTAACTTCAAGGTCCATGTGTTCTTCAACTGATTTGTTTGATCCAATATCTAGATTTGGCTCGACTCCAGCTTGAGGAATCCCTAGAGCATTAAACATAAAAATAATTTGAGAACATTGAAGTGATGAAAATAAAAGACCAAAGACACAAAACATAAATATTGAAACAAAAAGAATTGGCTTAAGGAATTAGAGTCAAGGATCATATAAACATTGCAACTTGCATGGCCAATATGACTTGAGGACATTTAAAAGTATTTATAGTCATTCAAGTGCAAAGACATGGTTAGAAACCTTCAAAGTAAAAGTCCTAAACACACAGCCTCTGAGAGTGAGAGAGAAGAAACAAGCATGTACCTTGTTTCTTTCTACGATAATTTTCCAAGTTTTGGTCACGCCTCTTTTGTTCTTCTTCTTTTGACAATTTTTGTTGAAATGCATTTTTTCTTTTTCTTTGTTGTCCCATTTTCTTCAACTAAAGATGACCTCCAAATTTTTCCTTGATTGATAAAAATGAAAAGTTGTCGAGTTCCAATATTTTCCTCCTTGATAAATGTGCAAAAACTTCTTCTCCAAAATCTGTGTTCCAAGTGAATCAAAATTATTCAAGTGTACATGGAATAACTAGATCCTAGTTTAAATGAATCAAGTAGTAAACAAACAAGTTATTTCATTGTGGAGTTTGTTGAACATATTTAATTCATAGGTATGCACAACATATCTAGTAATTTTAGAATTTTGTTAAAGTGTCAAAAATGTATATTAGAGGTATTTAATTTGAATTGAATTTTCTTAAAATGATATTTGAATTGAATTTCAAGTTACTTGTCAAAAAGATTATATCTTGTTCTCAACTCAATGGTTCATGTTGTTTAAGTCATTTTTAAAAAAATATTTATTGTGATCAACATGAACGAACTTAATTATAAAGTGGCATTGATTTCCCTAAAATTCTACTAGAGATCAAATGTATATTGAATATAAGGAAATGTAAGTTGTAAGAGATCATAAAATAAGAAAACATGTATGTATATTGAATATTTAAAGCAAATTAATACATATATTATATGTAAACATGTTTAAACCATAAGCAAACACATGTACATACATGTAAAGGGATTCAATACATATAAACATAACACATATTATAAGCAAAGAGGCAAATGTATGTATATATCATATAAGAAAATATATGTACATATCATAAAAGCAAAATGTAAATTAAAGATCATCAAATGTCAAATACTAAAGATCAACAAATAAGCAAATGTATGTATATCATATAAGCAAATGTAAGTTAGAGATCATCAAATCTCAAATACTAAAGATCATCATGTATAAGCAAATGCATGTGGTAAAGATCAAAAATCTAGTGTGCATGGCCTAATATGAATGTCTACTCCTAGTCGAATGGCCATCTGAATGAGAATGGTCCTGCTTTGATGGATATGTTGAGCCCTGCAAATAAAATTGTGTACAAGATGTGTTAAATATATATAATTTATATTAAATAATTTTATGAAAGTTATTTTTAAATGAACTTGTATTTTTAAATATCAATCTAGATCTATGCATACATAAATATATTGCATGTACATATACACGTGTGCTTATATAAAAATGTAAAACTCAAATGTCCACTGACAACAGATTCATCCACAAAGTCACATTGATCATGCACACGATCTAGACCAAGGCTAGGAGTGATATGAGGTATGTCCACCTGTAACAATATATATATACACATATTTATCAACTTACATGAATATATAGTTAACAAAAATTAAAAAATAATGAAAAAAGAATTGAAACATGCACATGCACATCATCTGATATCGGATGACCTAAGTCCTCTGAAATAGTCACCTCCACCATATCCACCAAACGATCAAGCGACGAATCAACATCTGCATCCATCTGATCTATCCCATGGCGTGCCATAAATGATGAATGTAGAGGACTATGAAAGTGAGATGGCATCGGTGATGATGAACCAGAACCAATCAACATATCAATAAAACCCATAGTCTGTGCAGCTGTCGTATGAACTGTAGGTGGATCCTGATGCGCATTAGTGCTCAGCTGAGAGTGATGGGATCCTAGAACTGAATGACCTCTACATCTCAAATGCTCTCTAACATGCTCTATACCGATCCAATTGTCTAATGCAATGTGGGCATATGCCTCCAACAGGTCCTCTTCCAAACAATGCAGTCATGCGTGACATATCTCATGTAAGTGCATCAAGCTGTGTAGGAGTAGGGATGTCAGCCACTGTAAATGGATCCATGGTGGTCCACTGTGCTAAAAATGGTGTGGATCGGGAATGTTTGGACATCAAATATTGACCTATACGATCATTAGATATCCTAGTGGTGGCAGCCGCAATGTCACCTACAGTGTCAATTGCTTCCTTTTGGGAAGCAATGACAACCTCATCTGCTATGGGGGCTAGAGCTAGGGTGAGAGCAGGAGACCTGTCACCAACCAATAGCCTAAACACTAAGGGTGGTCTATCTTCTAGACGATAGGTGGGCCTATCAGCAATCCTACCACGCCCCTGACCAGCATATGGTGGAATGTCCAGGTAGTTAACTTTGAGGCCCAAATGGACCTCAGCATACAACTACTGAACAAAGTATAATGGAATATGGTCATTGTTTGAGTGTAGACCATGTGTTGTGAGAAATCATGGGTAGATCAATGAGGCCATAGCATGATCGACACATCTAGTGACCTGGTATCCCCTAACCTTATGCACATTTTGATAAAATGGAGAACAAGTGGCTTTTATCATTTCTTTGGTGACACTATCTTGTATTTGTTTAAGGGGAACGTCACCATGTACTTCTTCCTGCATGTGGGAAAAAATAGCAGTCACTCTATCTAGGGAATATGTAGTAGTCCTCTCAAGTTCATCTTTTAGTTTCTCTAGACTATGCAATATTAACATGCATGGTTCACTATATACCCCCAGGTTTGCACCATGTGCTAATGAATCTTTCAATTTTTTAATCTCATTATTAGTATTTGCAAACAAAGAATCTGGCACAGGTGGAACATGATCTGCATTTTCCATGTTATATATATATATATATATATATATATATATATATATATATATATATATATATATATATATATATATATATATATATATATATATATATATATATATATATATATATATATATATGTATATATATATATATATATATACACTTAAAACAATGAGACTTCTTGGTAAATAATATATCTAGATAAAAGGAATACAAATCTAAAATAGAACTTGTAATAATTCATCTACTCATCAATAATATTTTCATACCATTAACAATTTAAAAATAATTGGAAGACAACTATAATCTATAACATAGCATCCTTAAAATGGTTCAAATTTTAAAATGAAACGATGAAAGAAAGAATAAGAATACAAAGATTAGTATAAAATTATTTGAAAATAATTGGGGATAAAAATATTTAATCTAATAGTTGTTAACATAAATGAACTTCAATTATATAGCCAAGAACATCAAAAATTATAGATTGAAAGCAAAATAATTAGACATTTATCATATTTTTATATGTATAAAGTTTAGATACCATCAAACTATTTAAACTTATAGATTGCATAAAGCTATAAATTGAATCATTAAAACTAATTTATTAAGAATCAAATCTAATAAAGTTTGACTTTATTTGGATCCATATTTTTTTTCCATTCTAGATCTTTTTCTAGCCATATTCTTATTGTAAGATCATAGTAAGGTAGTGCAATAGATTTAATCGCATCATTCCACAATTGTATCCACTTACCATTTTGATGAGGTCTAGGAACATCAACCAAAGGGATACTAGGCAATCAAGGTGATCAATTTGATTGAGGTGGGAAGTGTTGAGCTTGAAGGATAGATTATTAGGTATGAGGAATAAGAAGTTTGAAAATTTTAAAGAATTGGGAGGTGATATGTGAGATAGGTTTAATAGAATCTACTTAAATAAGGGTGTTTTGTGGAGAGGGGACAATGGAAAGAGAAATAACTAAGTTTTAATCTATCAATACAACTAAGTTTTCCTTAGTTCACCATCTCTTTAGTTGGTCCAAGTGAACTAGTGATGAGTATAAGAATATTTTTTTGTCTAAAATGGGATCTAAACCCCTCATGGTATTTCTAGTTAGGATGTAGGAATTCAATTATTTTTTAGAGAGTTTATGAGAACTAAACTAACTTGTATCTTGGTTTTTTCCACCATATCATATCATATTTTTTGTCTAAAACTTACAATTATGACATATTCTTATGACATTTAAGAGCATGACTATAGAATATTTACAGTAAAGTATTGACTAGTCAACATTATGAAAAATCATAAGAAATCTTTTAAGAAATAGCAACTGTGTCAAGGAAAAAGATGTGGAAATTTACAAGAACTTTTTTTTTAAAGAAAAAGTGGGAGACCACTTATAATTTTATTTATATATAATATTTTACATATAGCTGGTTCAGGTGGACATACTGGTAGGAAAGAACCAGCAAGAAAACCCCCAGTTGTAGTCCGAGTAACAAATTTTACAAAATATCAAAAAGACCAGTGAGGTCCTAGTACAAATGACCAATTGTCTAATTACAACATGTTACAAAAGCACATTGGTTGAATACATCAATACAAAATCATCAATCTCCTCCATGGAAATGGCAGATCTATATCTATTTAGAACTTGGTAGAGATGCACGAAGAAGTGTCATGCATTGTGGATAATAACATGCCTTGGAATATGAGAACATAGGTCTCTTCTTATGAAACAAAACCTTATTTCAATAATTAACAGAAATTAATACAGTTTGGTGATCATATTGTATAATCACACTAGAAACCAACAATGGAAGATTGAGAGTCTCAAATAAGAATTCCACCAAGTATAGATAACATTCATACTAGAAGCCAACAACAAAAGACCAAATTTCATAAATAAAGTTCATTTGTTATATATCATGCCTTTGAGGGGTCCACAAGTACCATGAGCCTTTTGAAATCCTTCTCCATCTAAATGCATCCATTCCAAGACCATTGGGAGGTGGGTATACAATATGAAACAAGTATTAATTTCTAATGTTAATTATTGAAAGAAGATGAAGGTCCTTATTTACCCTTAAATGACATTTAAATTGGATATTTTAATGTTCAATATAATGAAATGTTTAAAAAATGAAAGTGACAATAATATTGAAAATAAAAATGTTGAACATGAATGTGAAAATATTGTAAAATTTGATGGAACACCTATTGATAAGAGTAGCATCATAGAAGAAGAAGAAGAAGAAGAAATACATCAACAATTTCTTGACTAATGTGGATATGAACCCTATGACATTGAAATTGCACTCAATAATCAACTTGTTGATAACAATGATTAAATTGATAGCTCACATGAACCAATGAAACTCAATGTGTCTCCAAATTACATAAGAAGAGAGAACCTTTGTGAAGAAGAAAAAGAAATTCAAAATCCATCTTTTTGTAATGAGTTTGTTAAAATTTAAAAACATTTAAGAACCCCAAAATGGTTTGAAATTGATGAGCATAATAGAAATTCTTGAAGGCAAGAGGTCATCACAAACCATTCGGTTGTGAGCTTCAAAAATTTCAATGAATGGTTTTCCAATAAGACATTAACCAAAAAATTCCAATTTTTTATACAATTACTAAAGATGTACAAAATGAGACCTTTACTAAATAAATTTCAAAGATTCATGTAAACAAAAAGTTTGATCGAAATAATATTGTTGTTAAAGTTTTTTTTAATGCATTCAATTCTATTGTAAATAATAGTAAGGAAAAAGATAAAAGAGTTGCTCATAGAGTAATAACATCATTAGTAAGAAATTAAAAAATAAAAAGGCTCAATTATTAAGGTAAACTTGTTTTGAATTATGCCTAAATCGTAAAACATTATCAAAAGTACTATCAATAAGATCATGATTAGAAAGTCCTATTGAAAATCATACTTGGGCTTTTAGCAGTAGGCTTCCATGAGTCGATAAGAAGCTAATTAATAGCACAAAGGATGAAATTCAACAATTTTGGCACTCTAACTCTAGATTTACATATGAGGTTGGAAACAACATTTTTTATACTCTACCTAGGCCATGATTCTATTATGAGTACGAAGATTTTATGATAGAAATACATCCATTATTGTTGAGTTAAAAGTAGGTTAAATATTATTTTTCTTAAAAATTCACTTTTATATAAATGTAGGTGTTTTGGAGAACAAAGCTATAGTATGAATAAGTGATTGACATCGATGGCTATAAATTTCAAGGTGGGGACATTCAATATAATTCATAAGGTGTTATAATATTAAATGCTTTCATTGTTTAGTTAGTTTTAATCAATGTTGTACATGATTTATTAAACATTTTTTTAATATTTAAATGTAGGTGTTTTAGGGAGTAGCAGTGATAGATCTAGCTCATTGAGAAAGGATATAGGTAGAGAGGAGGAGTGACCTTGACAAGGATTGAGACATGGATCACCTCAGGGTGGTAGATATGAGTGGAACATATCCATAGAGAAGGATAGGATAAGAGGATAGATATAGGAGACAAATACCTTAGGGGCACCTTTTTAGTTGTGTGTATGCTCTACAAAGTGGATTTACTCATGAGTGCTTTGATGTATTTGAAGACACATTTGTATGAGAACATAGATAATATGATATGGGAACTATTAGTTGTGTTGATGATGGGTGTGATATTTTATGTGTATGTTGATGATGTGCATGATATATAGTTATATTTCTTGTATTTGGATGCTCATAGGTATGGATGTTCATGAATCTTATGTGTATGTCTAATGGTGGCATGTGGAAGGATAAATATGGCTATTGAAAACTTTACCATTATCTTGACAACTAATTATGGCTATATGATTATCTTATTGTAATGAACCTAAGTTAATTCGATAGATATTAGTGAAGTTGAATTAGGAAGCATGGATTGTGCTTTATTATACACATTTTATGTTTAAAAATATGGGTCTAATTTTTGTGATATTGAAAGTCAGTTAAATTTCTTCAATAGTATATCCAAGGTATAGGGATATATTAGTGGTAGGAGTAGTGTAGGATAAAAAGGAGAATGTATAAAGAGGGGAAGGTCTAGAAAGGTAATGACATGGTAATGGAAGGAGAAGTTACACTATAAGGTTAGATTTTCATAGGATAAGGAGGAATGGTATGAATAACATATTTGTATATGATAGTGCTAGTAGTAACAATGGTGTGAACATATATAAAAGGATGGGAGATAAGAAAAATACTATTGGAGAAAAAGGCGGTAGGACATGGATGGTGGATCCTATGGAAGTGGTAACTATAGTATGATAGGAGGAATCATTATAAGAGGATGAAGGGTAGATGGATGCATAGAGGGTACAACATTATTAAAATCCATTAGAGTGGTAATATTATGAATAGTATTAATTCCCTAAGGATAGCCACCTAATACATTATATAAATTACTAGCCAATGAGTGAGGATATTTAGGGTGGAGAGGTGCATCAATACGTAATTATCAATTTAGGAAAATATCTTGTTTAGAAACATATGTATCTAAATCATAGTCTTGATCATTATTTTTCATCTTCTTTAATGTGGCTCTTTATATGGTTGTCATTAGCTATTATACCAAAAAATGATTCAATTGTAATTTTATTTGCTAGCCATATTATAGTTAAGATGAAAACTCCATAAAACAAGATTTTAAAGGATAATAATTTAACTAGATAAAAGATCAAGGAAAACACTCTCTTGAAGATGCAATATACCCCAATTGCTTAGACAATGCATATTTCCTAATAATGTGTGCAACTAAAAACTAATAACATGTAATGGATGGATGTAGGTGATAATAATTAAATAATCCTAATTGAACTAGGGTTGTCCCTTTTATATATTTAAGAAGTTGTAAGAGCATTGTATGAAATTGTAAGATGGGAATTACTTATGAAATGTTATATGACACATAAGAGAATAAAAAAGGGGGGTTACACTAGAATATTGATTAGAATTATGAAAATCATCAAGATCATCTTAAATAATGGGTTTGAATATGTCAAAAATGGAGTGTCGGTTATGAGGAGGAGGATTTGAATTTTTTTGACAAGATGTAAAGCATTTGCTAAATACATCCTATAAACCAAGTCAAGGAATATGGTGTTGGAATTTGTGCCAAATTTGGTGCCATTTTTAGGTCATTATTTTGGCTCATGGCTTTGGTAAACCACACTTGGTTTATGGTTTAAATTTTTCCTATTTATGGGTGCTTGAGATGGAGAAAGCATAATGATTTTATAGGTATCATCATGCTACTAGAAATTACTCCATATGAATCACATGTTGATGATACTACTATAAGGGTATGCACATGAATATTTTATTGTAAATGATATTATTATCAAATAATATAATTGGTTCATGTTTTTGGTTGTGGGATTTTTCTTCCAAGAGGATTTTCCCATGTACATAATTATGTTATAAACTTATAATTTATACATTTTTCTTATAACTAAAATTAAATCTATTTTGCATATTTATCTCTTGATAGGTTAATATGGGAAGTGTTTCCACACCTCAAATTCTTTTTAAAATACTATCCAAGTCTTAATCAGTTTACACCCTCTATCTTATTGTGCAATACCTACATGTACCACCAAAAATGTGTGGAGATGGACATTTTTAATGTTACAAATGATACAATTTGTGGTTCTATTTGAACTTCATAACTTTATATTGTTTGTTTCCATATGCTATTAAGTTCTTATATATGTTTCACTTGGTCTTTCCATTTAGGAGCAGGCTATCCATAGCTTTGATTGCTGAAATGGAAAGGCATATTTCATTTACACATAGGACATAAAAATGTATGCAAAATGGGGAAGCAAATCCAATTTGAATTCAACAAATTTGAAAAAAATTGCATCTAGGGTTTTGAAATTTAACAAATAAATGCATTTTGAACTATAACAAATTCGAATTTCAAATACCTGGTGCTCGAAATGCAAGTCAAGTTGATGAAGTTTGGAGAGACAAAGTGAAGTTTGCGTTCGCCGGAAAGAACAAGTCAGTTTGCTCGCCATCACGGTCTCGGTTCGCCGCACGCACCAGGAAAGCAATTGGTAAACATACAAAGTGAAAATGACAGTCGAAATGTGAATATTTTTGTTTTTAGTCATATTTAAGGGGGTTCGGTCGAACATGGGTTCGACTGAACCCATTTAAATATGATTATTTTTATTTAGGGTTTAGTGGTTCGGTCGAACCCTTAATGAGGTTCGGTCGAACCATTTGGTTCAACCGAACCCCTTGAGTTTGGGGAAAAGGAAAAAATCAAAATTCCCTTCCTCATGTAAATTGTAAACCACTATTCTAAAGCCACCCTAAAGTGACTTTGAAACTTTTTTATTTAGTGTGTTTTTGAATATTGGTTTACTTATTGTTTATTGAGCCATGGCCTTGAATTTTGAAATTGACTTATATTTGATCTATTTTCCATTTATTTTGTATGTTTAAACTTTGAAACTTTGGCATTCACCTTGTTTACATTTATTGTTTCTTTGATGTACATGTTTGAGCTTTGGTATACATTAATTGTTTATTTGAAGTGAATTTTAAATTTGTTTGTTTGGTTTGTTTCATTTTTGGTATCCACTATTTTTTGTTTGAAGTATGTTTGAAGTTTAGGCATTTACATGTCTGCTTATATTGTTGAATTTTTCCATTCAATTTATGTATATATTTAAATTTTGGCATGCTATTATTGTATTTTTAAACTTGGTGTGATGTGTGTGGGTGAACTCTTGCATCCCCTTATATTGTTTGTCCGCAATCACTATGTGTGTGTGTGAGAGAGAGAGAGAGGGGGGAGGGGAGGAGAGTGTGATATCAAGCTATTCAAATTATCAACACAGTCCTAATACATTTCTTGTACCTTGCTGCCACTTACAGGTAACCTATAGCTAGTAGCTCTTCCTAGAGACACTTTTCGACATAAATTTTTGCACACATCTGATAATAGAGGTCTGAGATAGGTTTTAGACACCCATTAAGGATTTGTATAACATATGTAAATGAGGTATGCCTCCTTTGTGTGGACATGGTCAAAGAGGTCTATTTATAATCAAATTAGGCCTCTTTTTACACCTATTTTGGAACAGCGGAGAGCAAACGATTGAATTAGCACCTAAAACTTGGAGGGAAGATAAAATTAGGGATTTCAAGCATGCCTCTAAAATATCATGTCATTCGGAAACATAAAACTCAAGAAATCACATATTTACAATCTTGCTACTACCTAAAATGCTTGGAAAAAAGGGTGTACTTGAATAGGCCCTTGCACTGATGGGGGGAACTTGAAATATTGTACACAGTGTTGTACTTCTAAAACAATAAATATTCCAAAGTTTCAAAGAATTTGGATTAGTACAACCCAAGTTAGGGCTAGGCCCTAGTTTGAGGCCAAAACACAAAATAGGCCTAAAAACCTCAATTTTAACTTTCAAGACCCCAAATAAATTTGGTACAACTTATTTTTACCTATTGGAGGTGTGTGTATGGTCACAATAGTTAAATTATGGCTCTAGGTTGTTGTTGTTGTTAACTTGTTGCTTGCTGCCCCTGTTATGACAGTTTTGACAGTCATGAACAAAATGTGATCAAAACCACTTCAAAGCCTTCAAATCTGTATGCCAAATCCTTGTTATGTGATCATATACTGAATACCTCATATTTGCATCATTGATATTTTCACTAAAGTAAGCAATAGGATTTACATATTGACTCAAAACAACACCTATATCAGTCCCACTAGCATCACATTCAACTTGAAAAATCTTGGTAAAATTAGGTAAAGACAAGATAGGTTCCTCTATTATCTTCTTCTTAAGCATCTGAAATATTTTATTAGCAGCCTTAGTCCAATGAAATGTCTTCTTATCTCCTCTATTTGTATCCATTATTGGAGCACAAATCCCACTCAAATTCCTTATGAATTTTCTATAGAAGCTAGCCAAACCATGAAAGCTTCTTACCTCAAAGATACTCTTAGGAGTAGGTCATTCAATGATTGTCTTTATCTTCTCCTTGTCCATCTTCAATCTTGTGAAAGCTTTAAGAACCTCATTCATAAGCCTCATGAAAGTGCTTGGAGCATTGGTTAAACCAAATAGCATAACTAGTCATTCATATAGCCCATCATTTGTCTTAAAGGTTTTTTTTCACTCACCACCTCTCTAATTCTAACTTGATGATAGCCACTTTTCAAGTCTATCTTAGAAAAATACTTAGCTCCACTCAAACAATCCAACAAATCATCAATTCTTCACAAAGGGAATCTATACCCATGATAGTAATTTTGTTGATTGCTCTAGAATCTATGCACATTCTCCAACCTCCATCCTTCTTAAGACTCAAAACAATTGGAATAGCATAAGGACTTAAACTTTCCCTTATTATCCCTTTCTCCAACAATTCTTGTACCTGTTTCTTGATTTCTTAAGCTGCATTATTTGGAAGGTTTGCTCTTGGAATCAAGTCTATATGATGACTGATACTTCTCAATGGATGTAAATCATTAGGTAGATCATCCACTACTATGTCTACATACTCATTCAACATATATCTTGAACTTCTTGAGGAAAATCAATCAAATTTGTGCTAGTGACTACACTTTTAGGCTTTCCTATCAAGGAAAAGTTTACCTTTTCCTTCTTCATTTGGTGTAAGAACTCATTACCACTCATCAACATGTTCTTCTTTCAAGGGTGTAAGAGTATGCTTTCTTCCATCTTTCTCAAAAGTGTAAATATTGTGCCTCCCATCATGCATAGCTTTCCTATCATATTGCCAAGGTCTCCCAAGTAGAATGTGACAAACATCCATGGGCATAACATCACATACCGCCTGATCTTTGTAAGTTCTTATTTGAAAATCTACCTTGCATTGTTCATTGACCAAGAGTTAATGCCTCTTTTACAACCACATGATACTTTGTAAGGAGTGGGATGCACTACCTTTTTCAAGCCTAATTTCTCCAACATCTCTGTTGAGACAAGATTGACTGTACTCACACTATCTATGATGACCTTGCACCACTTTCCTCTACTTTTGCATGTTGTTCTAAACAAATTATTCCTTTAAGGTGGTTCTATGTCTTCCTTGTCGGGTTAGAGTAATACTCTCTTCATCAAGAGTCATTCACCAACTTCAGGTGGATCTTCATAAACCACAAGTTCTTCTACCTCTTCCTCCTCTTCACCTTGAGCAATATGTGTACTTCTATGGCTTGTTGTAGGATTCTTTGGGCACTCATAAGATCTATGACCATATTTATTACATTTAAAAAACTTTCCGAAAAACCCTCTACTTCTACCTCTTGGATAAGGTCTTCTACCTCTAAAAGAATCATTACCTCTTGAGGGTTCTTGATGATATGAGCTACTTGCCTCTTCTTATTGTTGACCTCTAACACTTTGTCACCCTCTACCTCTGAAACTTTTTCCTTTCCCCCTTAAATTTTGTGTTTGTTTTCTAGATAGTTTCTCCTCAACTTTGAGAGCATATTGATATGCCTCTTCAATTGTTCTCGGAGACAAAAGGCTAATTTCATCTTGAATGTTGAATCTCAATCCATTGAGATATCGAGCCACCTTCTTAGGATCATCTTCAATATGACCAGCTCTAATGGTCAACCTATAAAATTCTTATGTATAAACTTTAACTAACATTTCCTTTTGTCTAAGATTTTGTGCTTTCTTAAAAAGACTGAGTTGATAGTATTTGGGCATGAATTTACCTTTTAATTTAGCCACCATCCTATCACAGCTCTTAATCTTAGGCTTTAATTTCTTTCCTCTTTCATCTTGTACTCCATCCCACCAAAGGGATGCATGACTCTTCAGTTTGGTTACTACAAACTTCACCTTCTTGTCATCATCTACATTCTCATACTCAATCATACTCAAAGTATTTTTCCATGGCACTGATCCAATCAATCAACTCCTCATCTAATCAATCAGTTCCTCAACATTTAGGCTACCTTCATACATAGGTACCTCTAATTTTGGTTTGGAGCTTGCTCCCAAAATTTCCTTGACAACTCTTACTTCAGCTGCCTCTTCTTCAGGCTCTACCACTTCTTCTTGAGGCTCTTCCTCTCTGTCACTAACATCTCCCATGTCAACTCCTCTTCTTTGTGCAAGCTCCATAGCCTGTAATCATGCTTGAATATTCCTCATCTCCCCTAGAATTTCTTCATTTGCACCTGGTCTTCTTTGAACTCATCCTCTTCCATGAACTCTAAATGCCATCTCTTGAAAAAGAAAGTCTTCTTTCACCCCTGCAAGAGTTAGTTCCCTCTCTAATACCAATAATGGTATAGGGCTGACAAACAATTTTCTTCTCATACAAACTTGAATTCTTAACTAACCAAATACTCTGTTGAAATGAACTGAAACATCAATCCTCTACTTGGCTCTGATACCACAAATGATGTCAAGTTGTTCAAATCATCAACATAGTCCTAATACATTTCTTGTACCTTGCTACTACTTACAAGTAACCTACAGCTAGTAACCCTTCTCAGAGACATTTTTCGACATAAATTTCTACACACATCTGATAATAGAGGTAGTGATAGGTTTTAAACACCCATTAAGGAGTTGTATATCAAAATTAAAAATGAGGTATGACTCCTTCGCATAGACATGGTCAAGCAGGGCTATTTACAGTCAAATTAGGCCTCCTTTTAGGTCTATTTTGGAACAATAGAGGGAAAATGATTGAATTAGGACCTAAAACTTGGAGGGAAGATAAAATTAGGCATTTCAAGCATGCCTCTAAAATATCATGTCATTTGGAAACATAAAACTCAAGAAACCACATATTTATAGTCTTGTTGCCACCTAAAATGATTGGAAACAAGGGTGTACAGGAACATGCCCTTGCACTTATGGGGGGAAATTGAAATCTTGTACATAGTCATGTACTTCTAAGACAATAAAGATTCCAAAATTTCAAATAATTTGGATCAATACAACCCAAGTTATGGCTAGGCCCTAGTTTGAGGTCAAAGCACAAAAATAGGCCTAAAAACCTTAATTTTAACTTTCAAGACCCCAAATAAATTTTGTATAGCTTATTTTTACCTATTGGAGGTGTGTGTATGGTCACAGTAGTGAAATTATGGCTCTAGGTTTCTGCTATTAACTTCTTGCTTGATGCCCCTGTGTTGCCCCTATTATGACAGTTTTGACAGTCATGAACAAAATGTGATCAAAACCACTTCAAAACCTTCAAATCCATACACTAGTTCCTTGTTATTGATATGGAATGCTTATACATATATATCTTCATGGATTTACATTAGAAAAGGTTGCTTTATCAAATTTAGACCATAAAATATTCCCTCTTCAAGGCTCTCAACTACCTCCTAGAAAGGCTCAACAAGATGCTAAGAAAGAATATCAATTTGGCATATTTTTAATACACCTATCTAACTTTAAGACTTTATGATATCATTTACTTCCTAATCACCCCAAACTGGACCTTTGCATACATTTGCAAGGCCTTATTTACTACTTCTATGCTATTTACTTAATTCCAAATTTGAGCTACATAAAAATGGCGGAAAAACACTTTTAAGACACGCCTATAAACCTATTTACCATGAAAACATGACTATCTTACCCCTAGCTAATTATGATGCTCTTGCATCATAGTGTGCTTGAATTATTTTACCATTCAATTATATTTGATCCTCTTATTGTTTGTTAGTTTGTAAGAGTGGGTGGGTGAGTTTGAACTTTGATTGTCACTTTAGAAACTGTTCTAACTTTGGCACTCACTTTGAGTCAACACTTTTCACAAAAAGTGCATGTATGAAGTTTAGTTCATTTACTTTATATATGTGTGAAGTGTGTGCTTGAATAAAATATTGTGTGAAGTGTGTTTTCATATTCACATAATATGTGTTTGTTGTGTTTATTTCATTTGTGGTTGAACTATTTTTTGTGATTTTTTTTTTAACTTCGACATTTACTATGTTTTTTTAACTTTAATGTTTACTTCATGTATAGTTGAACTAACTTTGTGTGCCACGTGTTTATATTTGAACTATTGCATTCACTTTGTGTAAAAAGTATACTAATTTTAGCATTCATGTGAAATTTTAATTTAGTTAAAATTTGGTATTTAATTTGTATATTTTTCATGTGTGTGTTTGAACAAATTATGTGTAAAGTGAACAAACTTTGAGTGAAATGTGTTTTAACTTTGGAAACCACTTTGTTATATTTGTACTTTGGTATGGCATGTGTTTTTGAACTTTCACTTTCACTTTGTATGAAGAGTGTACTAACTTTGACATTCACTTATGTTACATGTTTGAAATTTAGTATGAAGTGTGTTTGAAATTTGGCATTCACATTGTTTGTTTGTGTATACCTTGGAATTTCCTACCGCTCTAAGCATGCAAAATAACTAAGAAACGTAAAAGACAAAACACCAAGGACACCTCAAGATTAGCCAAAAGAGAGTTACAACGAAAAGGAATGCAAATAAAATGAAACACAAACACTTTTACCTCCCTTGTTGTTGAAACTTCTTTGATTGGCCCTTGCTTGGATTGGTTGTGTGCTCCTTAGATGATTGTTTGAATGTCTATAATGCAAGCTTCAATATGCAAAATGATGGACAAAGATGGTTGAATGATTGAAAAAGGCTTGGACAGCATGTAGTTATGAGAGTGCAAAGTGTTGAGAATGCAAAATGACAGCATAAGGGTGCAAGATAGCTAAGTGTTGGAAATGCCCTTGAGGAGGGGGTATTTATAGAATAATTTGAATTCTCTAGAGAATTCAAGGGTCAAGATTGATCCAAAAAGGTCAAGATGAAGGGCTATGGTGGGTTGAGAACCCACAAGCCCTCACATTTTGACATGTGGAGGGTGAAGTGGACAAGAGGATATGAGGTGGAGATGAGTTGTCAAAAAGGTACATGAGGTGGAAAAGGACATGCACCTTGGGGGATGAGAGGATTTCCACAAAAAGGGATTTCTTGTCCCCAAGTGGGAGTGAAAGGGACATTTGAGGAATTTTAGAATTCCTCAAAAATCTACATGGGAAAAGGAAAGGTGGTTGGGAGGATAAATGTGAATTAAAAATTCACATTCATAAGATGATCTAGAGGATAAAAGGTGGGCTCCAAAAAGGTGGGACTTGGTCACATGTGGAGATTGTGACAAGTCCAAGGTTCTAGAAGCCTTGGGAGAATGGAATGTGAATTAAAAATTCACATTTAAAGGAGGGGAGTCTAGAGCAAATAAATGTGAATTAAAAATTCACATAGGAGAGAGGGTTAACATCAAAAAGGAAAAATGGAAGAATTGACCAAAAAGAGGTGCTAAATTTAGTTAATGATTTTGGTTAAGGTTGTGCAAATATTGGATTAGGTTAATTAACAGAAGGTTAGAGGCAAGTGGCAAATGTTGGAGGATGTGACAAGGAGAGAGAAAGTGAGGAATTTTAAATTGATTTTTAAATCAAAAGGAGGACAAGTGACTAAATTAAATAAATTAGTGTATTTATTTAATTTAGAGAGGAATAAGGGAAAAGACAGTATTAATTATTAAATTAAATACTTTATGGGACAAAGGGTGTAATATTAATTTAATAAATTAATATTAATATGATAGACGTGAATGCAACAAATTTAATCATATGGAAGTGATTAAATTTAGGTGTCTACATTTTGCCCCTCTTCGAAATATTGTTGAAATAACAATGTTTCGAAGAAAAGTGAATGTCGAGGATTGATGCCCCGGCCTGATGAAGAAGAAAGAGGATGCCCCAGTGTCTGGTTTGAAATGGAAGGAAGTGGTAGGGTATGCCCCCTCGAGAGGGCGGTTGGGGAAGAAAGAAGGGGCCCTGGGCTACGTCTCGATAAAGGGAAATGGAGGGGACCGTTGGATAGAGGGCGAAAAATTAAGCAAGTTTGCCTTTGGAACGGAGTGGATCGGACGTACGGTTTGCGAATGGTGGCCCCGGGAAGTTTGGAATTAGTTGGCGGAATAAAAAGGTAAATAAAAGGTAAAAAATACCTTTTTTGGGAGGGAGGGGTTAAAAGGTAATTTGAAAAAATTACCTGGCTCACTTGCACTGTAGCAGCTGAGCGGAAGAGTGGAGAGGAGAGAAAAACGAGGGAGACGATGCCGACAGACAACGACACCGCGATCATGCACCGGGCGGATGGAGTACGGACAATGTACCGCGAGGACACAGGCGGACAGCAGGTGAGTTAAAAACAAAAAACCCCCCTTTTGTGATTTACGCAATTTTTTGACGTAAAAAAAAAATTTAAAAATGCGGGTTTTGTCGGGGACGGGCAAAAATAAAACGGGTTTATCTTTTTTAAAAAT
>VDFB02178852.1:0-31562 GCA_007258455.2 Sequoia sempervirens
CTGCTATATATGAGGATATCATCAAAGAAGACCAAGACGAACCTCCTCAGCTGTGAATGAAAAACCCGGTTCATCGTGGACTGAAATGTAGCCGGCGCATTAGTGAGCCCAAATGGCATCACTACGAACTCAAAGTGCCCACAATGACATCTGAACGCCGTCTTCTCTATGTCCTGCTCTCGGACTCTGATCTGATGATATCCCGACCGTAAATCAATCTTAGTAAAGTAACATGCCCCATGGAGCTCATCAATAAGCTCGTCAATCCTCGGTATCGGGTATCTATTCTTGATTGTCCTCTTATTCAGGACCCTGTAATCAATGCACATACGCAATGTTCCATCCTTCTTCTTAACCAATACAACTGAAGAAGCGAACGGTGATTTGCTTGGTCGAATGTGACCCATAGCAAGTAACTCCTTTATTGTCTACTCGATCTCATCCTTTAATCTTTTAGGATGCCTATAAGGAGTTATCATAACGGGTTTCGCACCATCCTCGAGCTCAATGATGTGCTCTATGCCTCTGTCAGGAGGTCTACCTGGCGGAATATCACTGAACACCTTGTCATGCTTGATTCTCAACTTCTGAATGTCCGGATGATACTCTGTCTTTTGCTGTCCCTCCTGTATAGGTGCTAAATGACACTCGGTGACCCACTCTACCATGTCATGGCAGCATGAGCCCTTTCCATTAAATTGTTTAAGTGCGTCGGTGCCTTAAATATGTGAGAATCTTCCCGTCGACCTCAAAGCGGATCTCCATGTCAGCGACCTCCTCAATGAATATGGCTCACTTATTCCCAAGACCAAATCATCCCCATATTAACAGCGTAATAATGCGACGAACTCGCAATTGTTCCGGCGTGGGGAATCCTTAATCGCCGTTAAGCGTCTCAAAGTGTAACCATCTGCCACTTTGACTCTAATGCCCTCGAACTCCTCAGTGATGAGTCCACGTTTCTCCACGAATCTAGCATCTATGAAATTATGCGTGGCTCCTGTATCAAGTAGGGTAATGACCCTCTGACCTGCTAACACACCACGAAGCCGGAAAGAACCCTCCTACTGAATGCTAGATAAACGGGCCTCCTGTACCTGAAGTTCGGGCTCTGTCTCTGCTCTAGGCTCTGGAGCCTCTGACTCTGAATCATCGGAATGCTCTTGCTGTTCGGAATTTTCTGATTCGGAGTCCTCATAATACGCCCACATCACACGATTTTCCTTGCCCTTAGGTCTTAGAGGACAATCGTGACTGGCGTCATATGGTCCTTTGCAGTAGAAGCAAAGCTTCTTCCTCCGTAGGTCATTTAGGGCCTCACGATCCAAAGGTGGGAATGCTGATTTACCTTTTGAATCGTTTTTAAAGTCTGATTTTTCTTTGTTAAAATCAGATTTGTCCTTATTTCTGTTAAAGCCCTTGTTATCCCTGAATGATGAAGAACCTCTGGAGTTAAATCTACTGGAAGGTGCTGCTAACTCCATGTTTCGTGCCTTCTTCATCGCCTCCTGTAATGACGGAGGATCAAAGGCTTTGATCCAGCCTCTCAGTGGCTCAGTCAAACCTTCCATGAAGAGTACTACCAAACGCCTCTCTGATATGTTCGGAACCATGACGGATAGCCTCTGAAAGTCACTGATATAAGTCTCTAGACTGCCACTCTGCCTCAACTGTGCCAAGTCTCTGAAGTAGGTTTCCGGATCCTTCCTATCAAACCTCTCAACCAATCTGTCTACGAACTCCTGGTATGAAGTGATCTTGTCATGCTGTAGCGTCACCATACCGTGGTGCCACCAATCATAAGCAACTCCCTCCAGATGTAGTGTCGCATAACGAATGGCATCTCTCTCAGCCATCGGGCGTAGTGTGAGGAATGTATCTAGTTTGCTAATCCATGCTTGGGCTGTCATCTTACCACTACCATCGAACATCACCAGATTAAGCCTGTTTGTTGCATGTTTCAAATCACTGTTCTGGTATCTAGGCCTCCAATCCTGTCGACCTCTATGATGCTCTCGTCTCTGAGTGACAAAACGGTTGAAAGAAAGCCTTTCTCTGACTGCAGGAGGTACCAACTCCCATTCCTTGTTCGCTGCCATAAGCGTATCAGCGAACAACTCCTCATGATCCTCATCTGCATCGACCTCCTCGGCCTCCTGTCTCACAAATGTAGGCCTGGTAGACTGTCGCTCATTAAGTGACATCTAGGAGGAGCTCTCCGGTGACTCTGCATCACTCATCGCCGTCCGCGATGTGGTGGCGTTCTCGAAGTACCAATCTGCGATTACTCTTGCCACTGGCTATGTATCATCGAAGACGCCGCCCGTTGTCTGCCGCGAAGATCTCTGAGTGCATGCAAGACCTCTGCATCATCCTGATCTCTGTTATTTTGTGGGATCTCTGTCCCAGGTATATCTATTCTCTCAGCCCTGTCATTCCTGTCAGCCATGTTTTCTGGCTGCCTGCTCAAACTGCGTTGCCTTTCAATCAAGGCAGGTCTGCAGTATAGTACCTGTATGTATCAAACTCCTCACGGCATATGATGGCTAAACCCTCGGGATGGCGAGGATTTAGCTCTGATACCACTGTAGAAACCCTAGTTTCCCCTATTCTCCGAATCTGATTATTTTCTGACGTTTTTGAAGTATTTTGGTTTTTTTTGCTTGTTTTTGAGTTTTTGAGCAATAAATGAAATGGTACGATTTTTGCATATAATTGAAATAAATTCAATAAAAATTAAATAACTCTGGAAATGATAGAATATGGATGCCAGTATCTTTATTTTGATCCTCTGAAAAGATTACAAGAATACCCAGTTGCATGCAAACAAATAACAATGAATTTTATTAAGAACCTGGCAATCTGGCTGCATTTAATGCACTGCTGTAACTGGTACGGCTGAAGTGATAAATTGTTTCCTCTTCCTGTCTGGTGCTCCAGTTATGATCTCCCAGCTTAGGCACCTCCAGAAAGAATGCAAGATGGCCTTAAGGTAAGGCGTTTTCTCCAGAAACAAAGGACGGCTCCCTTCAAGATGGTACGGCCAGAATACTGAGATGTACGGCTTGGTACAGGTACGGCCAGATCAGAAACAGCAATTAATGATGGTACGGCTTCTTCACAAATCTCCAGATCTTCAGAATAATTGCGCCTAAATGAATGAAGGTCTTCTGAATGAAATCTACTCTGTAAACCCTGAATATGACTATCTCTGATGTTCTGTGATTCCTCCTGTATGAAGAAATCTCTCAGCTGCAATAGATCAGGTGTTATTTCACACCCTCTGAACTACTTCCAGTGGAGATGGCTCGTTCTCCAAGGAATTCGAGTTTCAAACCCTAAGGTTCTGTGCTCAGACAAAGTTGATCAATTCTCAATCTCAATAATCTCATAATGGCCCAAAACCCAAGGCAAATGCACTATAATGCTCAAAAGTGCGATTTCCTCAATAATAGGGTTTTAATAAAATATTCACTTTTAATTCTTTTAATTCTTCCATAGTCTCAGCCAAAATATTTTATTATAATTTAATGATCAATTTTGGCCCCTTCTGATGATGGCGCACCCCTCAAGAAGAATCACTTAAGTTATAATTTAATATTATAACTTATATTATAATCATTAAATAATTAATATTTAATTAATACAATTAAATATTAATATTTCTCGTTACTCATCAGATGGTTTTAGATGCGGCGAACGAAGTGGTTACGAGCGGCAGGCCATCTTGCTAAAATAGCGGGGTCCCCATTTGCGAGGAGCGCTAAAATAGCATTCTACGCAGAAGTTTCGATCGAGCTAGCGAAAGCCTCTTGATCAAACTCGCCAAGGTGAGCCAAGCTCGAAGTGACCCTCTATCGATCTATGCATTACAAGGGGTTGTGTGATAGGCCAATCACGTACTCAGAGATGTCGAGAAGGGACATGACCCGATCACCTTACTTGACCATGGTATCATAGGTCCAAATGCAACAAATTTTCCTACCTTTCCTTGTAATTTTCTTTCATGGCAACAGGTTGAGGGGAATGTGCAAAAGCATACAATTCCCACTTAAGAAGGGAAAATTGATTAGAGTGGCATTGGCCTAACAACACATAGACATGGAACAAGAATGATGATTAATTTGAGCACAAGACGGGTGACTCATAAACACCCTCAAAGCCATAATCTATCATGATTTGGAAGTGTAAGGAAGTTCGGCATGCAAAGTTTACCCAGAGCACCAAACTCGTAGTCTATGGTCAAGTATGTAATGTCCCCATTTTGAGTAAAATTGATTTGTAAGCATTTAGCTTAGTTTTTGAGTTTTCTCATGAGCTTCTTGGTGAGTTGAGGAAAACTCCAAACTTCTTGGAGTGCTTTGGGTTGGTTAGCAATGACTTTGGTTCTTAGAAATGAGCTCAATTGGCAATATGTGTTAGAATTGTGAAAAACACGAGCCACAAGATCAAACAATGAACAAAAACACCTTCCACACAAGAGAGCTGCAAACAATAATATGCAATATCCTCAACAAGAAAAAGCTACAACAATGAAACTCCAAGATCTCAAAAGAGAATCTTTAGAGATAATACAATGAGGGTTGAGTTCTTATAGGAGCAAACCCTAAATGAGAAGCATTAGATAATGACAAGTGTCAACATCTCATGCAATGAGACAAAATGACCTAATAATAGCTCAACTAATAAAAGAATAAAAACACTCCTAAGTTTAGCTTAAGTGCATGAGAATAAATTAGCCTAATAATTAATTAAAGATTAATTGATTATTAGTTAATGCATGATTACTCTAACACCCCCCCTTAAGATGAACTTAGGGAGTAGCTAAAAACCTTAAAAAGAGAATGCATGACGGTTCCCAGCAAAACAAGGCCTGGTGAGGTACCCATGTACAAATCTAATCTCTCACAACTAGAGAAAAGGAGAAAAACCCTGTGGGAGAAAACTCCTCTCCAAAAAAGAGAAATACAAAATGAAGGATTGAAGAAGCCTCCAAAACAATGTGAAGGACTTAGAAGCCTCCAAAATAATGTGAAGGAATGAGAAGCCTCCAACCAATAGCAATGTCCCAAAAAAGAAGAACATGAAGAACATCACTGAAGCACGAAGAAGTTGTAGACAACTGTAGAATGATGACTTCTATAGTGCCGAATGAAGAACCTCCTTTGAACAAATGATGATCACGATCAAGAAGACAAGAATCTACATGAGTGCCCCCAATGACACTACTCAAATCAGATTGCAAACTAAGGAAAACATCTGGAAATCAAAGATACAAATGGCACATGAATTTGCACGAGTGACCCCAACAACACTACTTAACATGCAAGATGCAAGTTGAAAATACAAGTACCAATAAGCCAAAGAATCTAATCAACTAAAAATGGAAGGTCGCCTCCAAAAATAGGAATACAAGAGTGTCCATATGGTAAATACTCCATCTCACCGAAATGCATGGGTAACCAGCCACTGCATACATCTAGTACATAGAAACAAATGCTATATACATAGCTCACTCCAACACAAAACCAAGGAAGCATTAGCACCAACAAAAGAAACCCCCGCATAATGCTAACAAGGGAGATCCAAGATAGGTACACTAAAACTGTGTCAAATCAAGAAGTGCATGTAAGAGAAACAAGAACATTTGAACATGCACAAAAGAGTACCTGCAAATAAAAGATTGTGCAAACAAAGGCACACACACAAGAGGAAAGAATCACCAAGATTCGATGTTGTCATAGAAGGAACACTCACTTGTCAAAGGTGTGATTGCAAAATAAAAGGCCTACACAACTCCCCCCCCCCCAATGGCACTTTATATCATAGTGCGAGTACAAAAGGCACAACAGGATGTGCGAAATCCCCAAAAAGTATACACTAGAATGACACTTTATCTCAGTGCATCTACAAAAGAGAATGTGCTTACAAAACATGTTTAAAATGCCCAAATAGGACAAAAAGCTAGGAATAAATATAGAACAGCCTAAAACAAGTCATTCCACACAAACGAAAAGTTTCCAGGAGCTAAAGTGTCCAAGTAATTCACCAAAGTGTGAAAACACAAAAAATTGAATAAAATGCACCTAGAGAGAAATTTGGAAAAAGTGCATGGATGGTTGTGAAGAGCTCTGAGAGACCATCCCAATGCACACCGCTGCAATCACAAAAAACGAAGAAACTAATCAAAAGTTATGAGCTCAAGAATGAAAATAACACATTTGACTTGAATAGGCGGTAAAATGTACCAACAGCAAAATCTAAGAAAAATACCAACACCATTGAAAAATACGCAAAACCAACTTTCTGATGATATCTTGTTCACCAAATTTTGATATTTTGCGCCCAAGTTATGGCCAAAAGAAAAAATAGCTCCTTTAGGACCAAAAGGGGCTTAGTAGGGGCCCAATCAGCAGTCCGTACATCTGACTTCAGCATGATGTCATGTTGATGTCAGCAAAATATTCCCTGACGGTCAAAAAAATATAACCCCCGAACAGAAAATTGAAGAACGGAATATTCTTTCTCTCAAAATATTCGCCTGCTGTGTTAGCACAACCCACAATCACCAATAGGACTAGGTGTTGGGTGAGAGATCCCACAAGGGCTAGACAGGCAAGAGATCCCGCAGGGGCTAAACGAATGAGGAGGTGTTGGGTAGTGTCGTTGAATGTGATGGACGGCGATGGGCAGTGCGGCCGCCAAGGTGCCGCTCCGCAAGTGGAGAGCCCTTAATATAGCACAATGACACTTTTTTATTTTTTTTTCTACATCATACAACGACACTTGTCTAAATTCGTCCAATTTGGCCGTCGAGAGCTTTTGAGGCAATTTGTTTTACTTGGGAGGCCATATGATCATTTAAATCCTGCCTTTGTAAATGATAAGATCATTTACAATTGTGTATTTGTCATCCTGGACTGATCCCTCAACAATCTTTGTCGCCCAACTGTCCTTAGCATACTCCGCCACTATCAGGTGTTTCCAATCCTCCGCAATCCCAGCCATGGAGCTCAAGTGTGGGCGGCGTGACAAAGCATCAGCAACAACATTTTGTGTTCCTTTGACAAAGGAAATGTCAAAGTCATATGATTGTAGCTTGCATACCCATTTCTGTTGACGATCATTAAGATCCTGTTGCCCAAGAAAGTGCCTCAAGCTATTGTAGTATGTCTTCACTACAAATTTGTTGCCCACCAAATACTGTCTAAATTTGGCCAATGCATGCATAATGGCCAACATCTCCTTATCGTATATGATGTACCCTCTTTCTGGACCGCGAAGTTTCCGACTCTCAAAAGCAATCGGATGTTTGTCCTACATAAGGACTGTGCCAATCCCCTTGCCTGAAGCATCACACTGTAGCTCAAAGGGTTTAGAAAAATCTGGCAAAGCAAGTACTGGCAAGTAGTCATGATTAGTTTGAACATCTCAAAGCAATCCTGCACCTCTGGTGTCCAAACGAATGCCCCTTTCTTGGTCAAATTTGTGAGCGGCACTGCATGGTGTGAATAACCATTAACAAATCTGCGGTATAAGCCACACAACCCCAAAAATCCTCGAAGCTGCGTAAGGTTCTCTAGTGTAGGCCATTCAACAATCGCTTTAATCTTCTCAAGATCCATACGTACCCCCTCTGCACTGATGATATGACCAAGATATAATAATTTTGTCATCTCTAGATCACACTTGGATTCCTTGGCATACAAGGACTGTAACTCATCAATTCTGGGGATGGGATATCTATTCTTGATTGTTCTTTTGTTCAAGAGTCTATAATCAATACACATCTGCAACGTTCCATCCTTTTTCTTGACCAATACTACTGATGATGCAAAGGGAGACTTACTTGGTCTAATGTGCCCCATGGCCAGCAACTCCTTTATCGTCTTCTCGATTTCATCCTTGAGTCGCTTGGGGTGTCTATTCGGAGTGACTTTCACGGGCTTGGCGCCTTCTTCCAACTCAATGATATGTTCAATCCCTCTATCTGGAGGTCTTCCTGGAGGAATCTCACTAAACACCTTTGTGTGCTTAATCCTTAACTCCTGGATGTCTGGATGGTATTCTGGCTTCTGTTGTTCTCCTTGTGTAGGCATCAACACACATTCTGCTACCCACTCTACCATATTATGTCTCACTAGCCTCTCCATCCTCTTGAATGAAATCATCCTGAAACTGGAGTCTCGGATTGCCTTAAGAACATGAGTCTTTCCATCAACCTGGAAAGACATCTCCATCTCCTTGAGATCAAGAGTGAATTTTCCAATATCATGTAACCATCTCATGCCGAGCACCATGTCAGTATCACCCATATTTACCACATAGAAATCTATCTTGAACTCATAGTTGTTCAAGCGCATGGGAAAATCTAGAATTCTCCTATCACATTTGAGGGTATAACCATTTGTGACCTTGACTCGTATTCCCTCAAATTCCTCTGTCCTAATGCCACGCCTATCAACCAATTGAGCATCAGTAAATTTATAAGTTGCCCCTGTGTGAAGAAGAGTGATTATCTTCTGCCCTGCTAGAACCCCACGCATCCTAAATGAACCCTCCTACTGGATGCTGGTGATGTGTGCATCATGTTGCCTTGCTGCTCCTTCATGTTCCCCTTCACCTTCATGTTTTTCTTCCTCATGCTCGGTCCCTGAATCTTCAGAATCAAATTGCTGATCTGATCTCTCTGATTTGGAATCCTCATAATATGCCCACATTACTCTGAGCTTTTCCCTTAGGTCTCAAGGGACAATCATGGTTTGCATCATAGGGCCCCTTAAAGTAAAAACACAACTTCTTTCGCAAATCATTGAGTGTATCTCGATCCAAAAATGCTACTGATTTGCCCTTGAAATCTGGTTTCTTCTTCTTAGAGAAAGATTTATTGTCTCGATATGAAGATCCTTTGGATGAAAACTTATTTTGTGGTGCCTATAGCTCCATACTCCTAGCCTTCTTCATAGCCTCCTGAAGAGTAGGAGGATCAAAGGCTTTTATCCAACCTCTCATAGGCTCCATTAATCCTTCAATAAATAACACCACCAACCGTCTCTCTAAGATGTTAGGAACCATCACTGATAATTTCTGGAAATCTACAATGTAGCTCTCCAAACTTCCAACTTGCTTGAGTTGGGCCAAATCCCTAAAGTATGGTTCTGGGTCCTTCCTATCAAAGCGTTCCACTAATCTATCCACAAACTCTTGATAGGATGTGATTTGATTATGCTGCAATGTTACTAGTCCATGATACCACCATTCGTGTGTTGCACCCTCCAAATGCAAAGTGGCATACTTGATGGCTTCCTCTTCTATCATGGGTCGAAGAGCCAAGAAAGTATCCAACTTATGAATCCATGACTGTGCAGTAGTCTTGCCACTACCATCAAACATGGGCAATGTAAGCTTATTAGTAGCTTGCTTAAGATCCTTATTCTGATTCTGAGGTCTCTTCTCCTGTGAAGACCTATAGTAGTCCATCCTTGTTTGTACAAAACGATCAAAATGCATGAGCTCACGTGCTTTGAAATGTCCCCATTTTCCGAGCATCGAGTTTGTAAGGATTAGCCTATCAATTGACCCTCGTAGGCTAACACTGATAGTTAGAGGGTCCTTCGTGGCAGTAATCAGGGTGTTTTTCTCCTTCAGAGCTCAATATGGGTTCAGTTTGGCCTTCGTTTGACTCAGTTCTTCATACTTACTATTTATAGTAAGTCACCATTTTAGGGGAGTCAGGGTTACTAAATTTAGTAAGGCACCTGAACAGGTCTCAGATGCAGTGTTGACCTCTTATTTGGTTGGATGGGCAAAATATTAAATGATTAATGATTAATTATCATTAAAGGTACTTTAATGATAATTAAATATTATAAAGTTAAATTATAAATTAAAAGTGTACTTTATTTCCGATGAGGCCATGACCCTCAATTTAAATCACTTAAAGTACATTTTTATATTATTATTTTGGACACCCAAGGTTAGAGAGATATTATAAAGTTTTATTAAAAACCTAAAGTGGATTTCAAAAGAGGATTAAAAGCAGCTTAAGAGGTCGACCTTCTTGAGAAATTATAAAAGGGCATCAAAGGCATTCGAATTCATTATGTTTTGAGAATATTAAATTGTGTCTTTGGAGTTCGTGCTTGGAGAGGAAACCAATTAGGGTTTTCTGCCATTTCCGCATTGGAGAACGAAAACTCTTCAGTGTTAGTGCAATTTTGAGGCTGTGCAATACCAGCTGATATTATTGCTTGAGAGGGCTTCATTCAGGAGTCCATTTGGAGCTTACAGGTGAAAAATCAACATAGGGTTTGAGGTAGTTTAAAGGTATATCTATTGCAGACCTAAGTTATTCATTGGCAGCCATTGTCAATCAGTTTTCAAGCTTTTTATTGCTGCTACAGTGAATTTGCTACAGTACGCATGAACAGTGAAATTGCTACAGTATGCGTGAATAGTGAATTTGCTACAGTACGCGTGAATAGTGCCCCGCGCTACAGTGTACGCTACAGTACTTTGGCAATTTGGTAAAATTTACACAAGGGTTTCACAGCAGATTTATTTTGAAGAAATCTGATATAAAATCAGATCTTTCACAGCCACAGCTGGGACGCCAATGGAGGCTTGTTTTTATTGTGGAGCACTCATTTGACATCGAATTCACTTGGGACTTGGTTCGCCCTCTTCCTTGGGTTTTAGAGATCACATTTGGTGCTTGGGACAGAATCTTAATGCTTTATATTATTTTATTTTTGAGAATCAGACCAGAACAGGGGTGGCTGGCTTGAGGCATTCGATTTGACTTGGGAAAGCACAATTTCAATCGGTTTTTACTTGCTTCTTCATCTCCATTCAAGGGCGCTTCAATTCAATCAGGTTCTTCTCATTAATCAGTCCATTAGTATTGCATTTTTAGAATATAGTTACAGCTGTAGGTTGCATACATCTGCATATCTAGATTTCATGCTAAGGCTGCAAATTGTACTCAGAAAATCTTTTGATATTCATATGTTGTAATGCCAAGAGTCTTGGCAGATTGATATCATCATTACTGTGATCAATTTGACTGCAATTAAGGAGATACAAGTTGCTGGTTTGAGATAGATATTATTGCATTGTAATTTACATTGATAGTATGTATGGCAAGTGTTTGACTAAATGTCAACAAGCTGTAGCTGCACTTGCACTCATAGTTTTTTCATGTACTTGCATTTGAAAATCCAAAAGGAGCATCATATTGCATTTAGATCTGATTATAGACATTGAAGAAATGTTTTAAAGCTTTCCATTTATCTTGGCACTCATTTCTATCAAGCACATCAAACTGAAAATGCTATCCCAGCCAACAAAGGCTTTACATCAGTAGTGTTTGACAATATCCCTTGGGCAAGAAATCCGAAAATTTATATCAGATTGGGCAAGGGATATTACATGCTTCTAGTGTCAGTAGTCGCCATTCATCATGAGCAGCCATATCTGCATCAGCAAAAGTAGGCTCCTCAACATCTTCAACATTCTCTTCTGCAGCTCACTCTTCCCTTAGTAAGGTAGGTCGTGATGGCCTATCAGCAGTACGGGAAGTGGTTCTTTGCCCTCGCCTTGATCCAGCTACACTCCTATCATCCTCTTGATCCCTATTATTTCTTATTCTGTCTCCCACGATAGCTTGGTTCTGTTGAATCTGCTGCTGCAAAGTGGCTGTAAATCCTTCAAATGCTTGGGCCATTCTTTCAAACAATTCTTCACCTCTATCCACATTCCTCCTTTCATTTCTAGGAGGGCTACCTTCTATTTTTTCCTCCGTGATGCCACCAATCTCTTGGTGTCTTGCTGCAACAGCTGCTGATAATGTGTCTTGTTCAGAGTGTCGGGGCCACTGTGTTTGTTTCCTTTCTTCTCTAGCTGTATACCTCTTGGTTCTGTCACTTTGTTGCATAAATGAAGTCAAATTCTAACCCAAAGGATGGCAGAAAACCGCTTTGATACCACTGTAATGAGCCTTGCTCAAATCTGTCCTTAAAACACTTCAGTTTCTGTTTTGCAATTTCGTCAAACATTTTGTATGCAATGTGTGAAGAGGCTGATATGTTGTTTTCAGTTTGTTGTTTGATGCAAGAATGAATGCCAAATGATTTTGAAAGCTTGAATAATCTTCTACAACTACTATGCAAGCTTCTAAATGAAATACTATGCTCTCTTTCAATTTTAAATGTATTCAAATTTCAAATGAAGTACTAAGAAAATAAAATGCATCTACAGCCAAAGACATTTTTACAAACACTTGGCTTGCAAACTCTAAATCTGATTACAAAGCTTTTTGATTGCACAATCACAACTATTATTTGAACAACTACTTATTACTCCTCTTTCTAATACAATGCTGATATCAAATAGCCAAGACTCTTGGCAAAGTACATTGACATAAAATATGAAAGTGGCTGATATGAATGCACACCTACAGCTGTAGCTTATAACTCCTAAATACAAGGCTAAATTGAATGATAAACAAAGGGAACCTGGTTGGAATGAAGTCGCTTATGGCTGGAGATGATGGAGCAATCAATAGATCAACAAAAAGTGCCTCCCTGAAAGCAAATCGAGCCCTTTTTCAAAATCGCCCCTGTTCTGGTCTGTTCTTTAAAATAAAATAATTTGCAGCTTCTTGAACTCGTCTCAACCATCTAAAATCATCTCCATCATCCAAGGAATGGTGCGCTCCAGCTTGAAGGGAAAATCAATGCCAATCATGACCTCCAAGAGAAAAATCGTTCCCTCCAATGAGGCTGATATATGAACTGAAAACTATTATCAGAATTATATGCAAGATGCAATCCACCCTCTACTAGCAAAAAGATGAAGCTATCATCAATCAAAATACTTCACATTATTCTCCAATCGAATATCTCTCCAAAATTGGCCTTTGGCCACAAATTTTGCTCTAGTGAGAAGTCTGAAGTAACCTCTCCAATGGCTGCAACCCTTCAGGAGATATCTCACTCCCTCAATTATGCTATCTATGGGAGTTATCGTTCCCAAAGACATTCAACTACAAAGCCCTAGCTCCACAATGCTCATCAACAACAACAAACAACAAATGCTGGCTGATGAATGATGAAACCTCAATGTCTATTTATGCATTTCCTCAAGAGGTCGGCCCAATTAAAATAATATTATATTTCAACTTCTAGAAGATCCCAATATATATTTTAATTATTTGCACTTTATAAAATATGAAAATATAATATAATTAATAAAGCGCATCTCAACATCAAATTATAATATAAGGTTTCCATAAATAGAAATAATAATGATATCTAATGGAAAACCTCACTCCAATCAAATACTGAGCCAAATAATCACCGAACGACTGCCAGATGACTCTCTCACCATGCCTCATTAGCCTACGAGAGCCACTAATAGGCTAATCCTGCTGATAAGTCAATGTCAACTAGAAGGGGACATTACACCAATATGATACTAAGGCAGTAGGTGAATAATAGAAGCCAATTTGATGACTTACTATAAATAGACATGCTTTCCAAGAAGTTTGGAGAACACCCCAAAAATTAGAAAACATTTCAAAAAGTGTCATTCAGATCAATATTTCCCACAGAGCTCATTGCCAACAAAAGAAACCTTGTAACTCCGAAACTGTGTCCTCCAAAATCTTTGAAGTCCCCTTGCCTTACCAATTAGCCCATGGGAACTCAGAAAAAAGGCTAATGGCCTTCGCACTGATTAGGCCTGAGAAGAGGACATTACATATTATATGGTATAAATTTCTAAGTTTTTTTTTGCCATTACTTGCAGGCCATTCCATGCATCATTCTAATGTTCTGAGACAAGTAGTTACCTCCCCCATGGAGACCACTCATCAAGAAAAACCTTGAATGATCATTGTCATTTCAACAAATATACACAAACTTAGCCTCTGCAATGTGGCTAGAGAATTACATAGACTGAATGGCATTCTATAGGCATATATACATTCGTTGACTATAACTACTGTTTTGATTATATCATCCTCTGCAACATTTGTCTAGTTATTCCATGCATCATTCTAATGTTCTGAGACAAGTAGTTACCTCCCCCATGGAGACCACTCATCAAGAAAAACCTTGAATGATCATTGTCATTTCAACAAAGATACACAAAATTAGCCTCTGCAATGTGGCTAGAGAATTACATAGACTGAATGGCATTCTATAGACATATATACATTCGTTGACTATAACTACTGTTTTGATTATATCATCCTATGCAACATTTATCTAGTTATACCCACTGAACCTATCCAGAAATGAGTAGGTCTCATGTATTCCCAACTCCTCTAAGATAGAGTTCCTAATTGGAATTGGAAATGGGTCCCTAATTGTTATTGTATTCAAATTTTTAACATCACATCCTTACCAAAAGTATCATATTCATCAATTTCTTCAACAGCATTCTTTATCTCTCTTTAACTCTTGTTCCTGTCTTAGATGATTTTCCTAACACCATCTCATAAGTTGTTGCTTTGCTTCCCATCATAACGTTTCTTACAGTTTTGCAGATCAAGGTACAAGTGTAGCTAGAATCAAGGCATACTTATCATCAAATTTTCCACATATTAGCTCCATACAAGGTGGTTGATTGCTGAGTCAGATGAGGCCAATCCTCAAAATCCTAGAGAACATGATCATTCACGGCAACATTCCAAAGAAAACCAAGATTTACCCCCAGCTTGTCTTTTGTCATTGTTAAACTGCTCAAAGGTCAATATCACAGCACATCAATATTTTTCTATTTCCTTGTTTTCACTTTTCTTTCCAAAATTTTCTGCTCTTGAAAAAGACAAGAATAAAAACCATAGACTACCATGCTAGTGCTTATGGAGGAAAAAAACAAAATAATGATGAAATTGGGCTACAAACTAGCAACAATGGTACCAAAAATATAAGTGTGAAATGCTCATAAAATAATTTTGAAATGGAAAAAAATAAACAAAATAATGCATTATTACAAACTGTGCTCTGTCCATTGCATGGCTGACTCACATGGTAGGTAGGATCTGGCAATAGAAACAGTGGAAATCCCAAAAGTCATACAAGAAGGAATTAATGGAATAGGTGTGACAGTTGACTTCAACCATCAAAAGGTTGACCACCTACGTAACTCAAAATTAACTCATATATTACAAGATAGGTGTAATATGACATTCTTTATTCATTCTTTATTCATGTTTCTGTCTTTATCATGGAAAATACATCAATAACCAAAATATGCTCTACAAACATTTTACAGCAATCACTAACTTTAATTGGTTTCATTTACCTCTTCTTGTGTTCATTTATTGAATTTCCCTCTAATTATTGAAATGCATTAATATCCTCAATTTAAGGCATGTCAACTTCCTCATAGGCAACTGCCAAAAGGATTTTGTATTTAACAATTTGCCTCTATTTCTATCTTGATGTTATTGTAGTATAGGAAATCATGAAAACAATTAGCTGTATGTGCATGGCCCTAAACAATGAAATACCCAGTAAAATTGATAAGATCAGGAAACAATTGTTTGAGATATAATAAAATAAAGTACTATGTGAACAAAAAATATATTTTGTCTAGAAGGGTTCAACAAGGAAAGTACCTCAATAGAGCCAACATTTGTTGCACCAATTGCTGCAACAGCAAAAAATCCTTCCGACCACTTGCCTTCAAGCACCACCTAGTCATAAAAAGTAAACCAGTTTGACACTTTAGAACATAGAAACTAAAAAACATGCAAGCAGATCTTGCCTGTAAAATTACAAGTTTTTCTGAAGCACATGGCATGCTAACTCGTGATTGTGCAAATAACTTAAAACCCTGAAAGAAAAATTATTCAAGTTCAATTTTTATGACCTTGACACACAACCAGAACCTAAACTACATCTTAGGTTCAATCTTTTATCATAATATGTTTTGTAGATGTGTCACGCCTATTGTTGATCATGTAAAAAATTATGACAAGCCAATGCAAATGGATATTTGACATGAATATAGGCAAACAGCAGCACAGATGTTCAAAATAACAAGAAGATATATCTTTTAGTGATAATCTCAAAAAAGATGGTACAAATGGCAAAAACACTTATGGAAAGAATTAAATGAGAGCTAATATACAAATAAAAACTTGGCTAAGCAGGATTTTATGTGTAACCAATTCATGTCAACCTTTAACAATTGCCAATTCATACAAATGACATTAACAGAATAAATGGTCTTCTAATTGAGCATACAACAGCAAATAATTACATCACTACAAATCTTATATATATGATAAATTGAATTAGAAAATGATAGAAATGCATTTTTCGATGAATTGGAACAAAATTCTACCAATATAAGCTGTAAAAAATTAGAAACACATCCAGATGATGATGATAAGCACATGACAAGGAAGATGAGCAAGTGTGCCCTGTGTGACTTCATTAAGAGCTAAATGTTAGATAATGAACAAAACCTTGAAAGGAAATAGCAAGACCCTAGGCCAATCATAAGAGAAAATTAATGCAATGTAATGTCTCCATTTTTATGCCATACTGTTTTGTGAGCGTTGGCCAACTTTCAAGTTTTTTTGAAGGTTTCCAAGTGAGCTAGAAGAGTTCCAACATTCTTGGAGAGCTCAATTTAGGGTTTTCTTGGCATCTGATGGTGTTTCGGAGTTCAGTTGGCTTTCAAGTTTGTAGTGATGCTCTTTGTAGCACTTTGGGCCTTCTAGGATGTTCTCCACATTTCTTGGATAACACTATTATTTTTAGTAAGTGCCCATTTTGGCACCCAACATCATTCTTCAGCATTAGTTCCCTCTTAGCGTGCTCAATTTCAATTTTCGATGCCTTGGCAATGCTTTCCACAAAGTGGTTTGGATTATTTAATATTTGCACTATAGTTATAAAGTAGTGTTTTAATATTCACTTTAGTGTTAAATATTATAAAGTGTTATGTGTTGGCGTTTAAATTTGCACCTCTGGAATGCGTATTTGAAACAGACAGCTATGCATAGTAAAACTGCTCTTCAAATTAGGAGGGGAAGCTCCCTCTTGCTGATGGTATGAAAGAAAGTAAATTAAAACTAATTCGCCTATCTTTTTGTTTCAGCTAGAGCACAAGGTTTATAAAACACAAACGCTGTAGCTGAGATTTTCTGATTAAGAACTTCAACTACGACTAACTTGCTAAAGACGTTTCTAACTTCTCAAGTAATACGCAGAGCAAGAGAATTTAGAGATGAACAAGGTTGATTCTCTGACAAAGGCTTAAGAGAACTCTTTCTCAACATACATCTACACACTTCAATGTAGGTTGAAATTAAGATCACAAAAGCATAACACAATAAACGGAAATCTGAGACGTTACACCAAGGCAAAGGAGGCTCATGATTTTATTTCTCAAACTTCTGGAATGAAGATTACACTAAACACATGCACAGAACAAGAACTTGCAGCTAAAGAGGCTTGCAAACTTGTTCTTACACAAAAGGAACAACGATTACAACAACTACTTGTTGGCTAAAAGAGACTCAACAATTCGCTATCATAAACACAATTGAACAACACTGAATAACAATAGAAGGCACTTAGGCTCAGCGTTTTGTTATCACTAGCATCGTTAAAAAACTAATGAGCAAAGGCTCTTATTTATAGGCAAGCAGAGGAGTAGGGAACCCTAAAATCTCCTTGCTTTCACAATCTAGGGCTTGCTCAACAAGCAAGCTTAATTTCTAAATCTAGAAAGAAGATAACATCTAACACCTAAGAAAGCAGGAAAAGCAAGAAATGTCAACTATTACATTTATCTTCTTTCTCTTCTTCAAAGAATGGATAAGAATTGCTCCAAGAATAGAAAGAAAGCGGAAAGAAAGCTTCTAGAAGAAAGCTGCTTTAAATCTCGATCACATCCGCTAAAAAGCAAGAAACTATGTCCCGGTCATGTACATTGATACTATCTAAGGCAATATTCTGATTCTCCAAGATCTCCTCACCTTCTGTGATCAAACTTAGAGAATCTTTCACTTCTTTGGCTGCTTTATGAGTTTTGTTCTTGAAAAACATCGCTGCCCGAAAAGATGACTCACTAATTGATAACTTGGCGGCTTTGCAACTTTATGCTTCTGACACTTCTCTTGATTTCCAACAAAAGAGTATTGCACAACCCTTTTCTGATACCTTCCCTTTTTGCTCATATCACACATTTTCACGCTCTTCAGCTGAGATGAAGTTTTTTGTCTGTGGTGTCGTTTGAAAAGCACTTCTCAACATCGTTGGGCCTGCGGCTGCGAGATACAATACTGACTTGGTTCTGAATCCCTGGGAGAGTACTGCATGCTGAGAAACTTGAATTTTGACAGTAAACTTGACTATATTTAAACAAGTTTTGCACAACTTTCTAATTTTAGCTTGCTAGTTTTTCTTCTTCAAACAGACAAATTTTTCAAGATTTTTTCTGAGACATGGGTTTTGTTCAGAATTTCGTTACAAGAAGACCCAGATCGTCCTTTTTTGAAAATTTTGAGTGTAGACTGAAAAAGCAGCAAACCCTAATTTCTTCAAATTTTCTCGAAAAAAGCTAGCACCTGGGTTTTGTTCAGAAGCACATTTGGAATGAACCCAGTTGATCAGATGTGAAAAATATTGAAGGCTGATCGAAAAAGCAGCAAACCCTAGAATCTAAGATTTTCTTGAAAAAAGCTGAGACCTAGGTTTTCTTCAGAAGATTGTTTTGAGAGGACCCAGATGATCAAAAATTGAAAACTTTGAGGATTTCACTGACATGCAAGGAAAGAGAAGCTGCTGCAACTTGATAAATTTCTTGAAAAATTCTTCAGAAGAATGAGATGACAAGACCCAGATGGCTGAAAATTTGAAAATCTTGGCCTTCTTCTTGAAAAATTTGATCTTCTGGATGAAAAAGCAAGGCCTTATGCTGCTGGTCTGAAAAATTTGATGAAAAATCAGCAAACTTGAGTTCTTGAATCTTGAAATATCACTTCAAACTTGCTGCTCCAACTTTCTCCTTTGAATGCTACCTATAAAAATAATGAAAATTACATGGAAGAGAGGTGTTAAATAGACTTAGGGTTTGAAATAGGTCTGTTTTCTTTTGCTTTTATCTTCAAAACCCTAAAATTGGCCTGTTCAATGAACTTGGACATTCTCTTCATCTCACAATTTTGAAACTTTTGAAAATTTTGAAAATTTCACTAAGGTATTGAAAGTTGGGCGCCCTTCTTGGCTAGAGGCGCCTACTTCATTCAGACTTAACCATTTTTCTGAGTTTTTCAACTTTTCTTCCATTTTGACCCTCTACTTTGATCCTAATTTCCGGCTTCCAGATTGATCCGATGAACGAGCTAGATGATTCATCGCGTAGCCTAACTAATTCTGAGAAGATTGTTCTGGAGGTGCCTCTGACGGAAAACTTCGTTTTGACCTTCAAATTCATGGGAGCCTATTTCCTCCAAGGGCTCCGAACTTTCACAGTGTTAGCCATTTTTATGATTTTCAAGTTCTTCCTTTTCCCTTTGATCTTCTGATGAAATCTCTGTTCCGGGAGCTACGCTGGTCCGATTAACTAGCTGATAGGCTCGCTGGATAGCTTGGCTGAATTTAGCGAAGTGATCTTAGAGGTCTCATCAGTAAATTCCATCATTTATGGCCTCAAAAGTTTGGGCGCCTATTCTCCCTTGGGGCGCCCATGTTCCTCAGAGTTAGAATATTTTTCATTTTCATCTTTTCTCTTCCACAGATGACCTTGCCTGATCTAGTGATCCGGAGCTCAGATTGTCTGACGGTTGGACTTGTCGCGAAGCTAATAAGATTTTGAGAGGGGTCTTATGGGAGTCATATCTGCAGAAAGTTGAATTTGGGCCTTCAAAAGCTTGGGCGCCCTTCTTGGCTAGGGGCGCCCAACTTCACTATACTTAGCCATTTTTCATAAATTTCACCTTTGCTTTGAACTTTTGAAATTTCACTCTCGTCAGACCCTTTGTTTAGCCTTTTGTATTTGGTGACTGCCAACTCAGATTGACAAGCTGATGGTCTCTTTGGAAAATTTGATCAATTCTGAAGAAGTTATGTTGGAGGCCTCGCTGGCAAAATCATCCATTTGAGCCCTCAAAATCTTGGGAGCCTTTCTCCTTCAGGGGTGCCCATTTGCTCCAGACTAAACCATTTTCATTCGATTTTCATTTTCAATTTTGAACCTTCATTCTATACCTTTAGCTTTGATCTGAATTTGTCGAAGATTGACAAGTCTGACAATCTGATGAAGATATCCGCTGCGAATGCTGACTAAATTTTGGAGAGATTGAGCACATTTGCAAACCCTTACTGCTAAATTATGCCCCTCAAAAAGCTGGGCGCCCCTGGGCACCAAGGGCACTGAAAATTCCCAGACTTAGAAACTTTTCAAACATTTTCATGATTTTCATTCCATCTTTTGTTTGAAACTTTCCTGTTTGACCTCGAATTCCGGGTGACTGGATGATTCGTTGACTGCACTATCGGATTCGCTGCGGAGCTGGAAGGAAACTGAGCAACTTTGCTTGGAAGCTCAAACCCTAATTTCATCATTTGATGCCCTAAAAAGATGGGCGCCTATCTTCTCCTGGGGCACCCATGTCAAGTAGTGTTAGTCAAAATTTTACAGATTTCAGCTTCCTTCTTCGTTCTTCGTGCAAGTTCGTCAACTCACCTTTTGTTCAATGCTTGGTCATTGAAGCCGATGCCTGGCAGCCAACTGACCTCCATTGATGACTTCGGAGCTCCCGATATGCTTTTGAAAAAGCAGAATAGACCCACTAGGGCAAAACTGATTATTTGAGATTATGACTGCACCAATCTGATATGGAAGTATTTTGAGCCGAACAAAATCAGTTTGGACCCTGGCAGACAAACTTTCTATTTTTAGAAAATTTTGCCAGTATCCGTTTCGAAAGAAACCCAAAAAAAGTTTACTATTTTTAGAAAATTTCTAAAAATAGAAGTTTTCCTAAAAAGTAGGGATGAAAAATTGAGATCCGGGTTTTGTAGATTAGGTTGCTCTGAGCAGGCCCATATCGTCAGATTTTGGAAATTTTAAGTTTTTACCCCTCATGCAAGACATGCACACCCAAATTTTGACCTTTTTGACAGATTTAACAAGACTTTTACTCATTTCTTCAAAATGTCTAAGTGTAACCAAAAATTTTAATTTTGGGGTACAACATTGGCTCTGTTTGGGGACCATGGCGGATACTTACGACATAGGAGAACCATAGAATCTTTGGAGTTTGAGCATAGACCAGTGCCTTATCCATTGGGTATCGGAGTCAGCATCATTTCCTAATCACCTATTTGCAAGACTTTCCCTAAGTCACCTGTGACAGGGCTTCCTAGAAATCACCTAATAGTTGGACTTCCCTACAAATCACCTAAAACAAGACTCCTAATCACCTAAAACACGACAGGACTGTTACAAAAAGGGGAAACACAACACAACGATCACATCATTGAAAGGGAAAACATTATGTTACCCAAGTTGGACGCCTAGGGAAATGAAATATGGGTACTTAATGTTTTTTAAAATTATGAAAGAGGCATTTTCAAGGGAAAATAAAATATTTGAATTTTTAAAAAGGCCATTTTTCCCTCCAACTCTATATAAAAGGGTTTTGGCCCTCATTTCATTCATTCGAATTTGCACACATAACAGGATGTTTTCGGAGTGAACATTGAGTTCTTCTAGGAGTTGATTGAGGACAAAAACCCTACTCAATATTCACTAGCTTCGATGGTGCAAGATCCATCCTAGCTGATTTTGGTGTTTTCATTCAGGAAACACATTGATTTTCAGGAAGTTTGGACTTTTAGGGTTTCAAGAAAAAATGAGGATCTATATGGCTTTTTGATTTGCAGTTTTTGGCTTTTCCCTTTGGGTTGTTTGCAATGTTTTTGATGATAAGCTTGGTGTGTTTCTTTTTGGAGCTTGAAACTGGTCATACCATTCTGCCCTAGAACAGGCCATACCATCTTTGGAAACTCATGGGAGTATGGTTGTGGGGTAAAGATCATCAATAGATTTTGAGAACTTCAATTCATACCTGGGTGCCTCACTTTTGGATGATTATCTAAGGATATGATGTAGATATCATTTTATGAGAAGGGTCATACAGTTTCAAACATTGACTGTGAACATGGCGTGACATTTTAGAAGCAGGTCACTAAGATTAGGGGTGGTTTATGTGCCTCAAAAGTGATGCCTAGTCTTGTAAAATCCCTTCCAGCCATTTTCAGACTGGACAAACCTCATATGGAGAAGCGATGAATTTTCTAAGGCATATCGTCCTGTTGTGACCTATTTCACACATCGGCCCATTGCAGATGGGGACCCTAGTGGTTTGTTTTTTTGGGCTTTGTCGTTGCGCTTCAGTTTCATCTGGTCTCTGTTTGGGGGTTTAGAGTTTGAGTTTTTGAATGGTCACCCGAGTCAAGCGAAGAATTTGAGCCTGAATCAATGTGCAAACATCATCACAGTGCTTAGGAGGCCCAAGGGACGAAGATCGACTGTCGTTTTAGTCAATTCTGACATCCTCTACCTTTTTGGGATCTCCACCCTAGACCTATTTTTTAGGGACTTCATTTTTGGCATTTTCGGCCCATGTTAGACTTCCTATTTTTTAGGGGCTATTTTTGGAAAAGTTTCTATTTTTAGCAGGGTTTCCATCTTTAGAAAGTGCCCAGATTTCAAAAAAACAGTCAAAAGTCCCAAAAAACTAATGGAAAATCACAGAAAATCATTTAAAAAATCTGGAAAAATCCATGAAAAGGTCTGAAAATCATGGTGAAATTTGCCTAAGTATGGAAGATGGCGCCCAAGCTAGATGGCTTGATCATAAGCTAACTCCACCATGGAGAAGAAGGAATGGCTTGGAATGGCGGCAAGTCCGCTTCAAGCCAAATGGCACAACACCTTGCTAAGTCTGCCATGGGAAGAAGGAAATGGCATGAGGGTATGGAAAGTCCGCCCAAGATTGGATGGCATAGACTTAAGGTAAGTCCGCCCAGCTCACAAAGCAATGACTTGGACATGAACAAAGTCTGCCCTATGCAAATGGCATGAGATAAGGCAAAGTCCGCCCAGCATAAGAAGGTAATGGCATGAGGATATGGAAAGTCCGCCCAAGACAAGATGGCTTGACTTTAAGTGAAGTCCGCCCACCATAAAGATGTATGGCATGAGATAAGGTAAAGTCCGCCCCAAGATGGCATGGCACAAACATGAGTGAAGTCTGCCCTTAGTAAAACGTGAATGGCTTAACTAATAGCAAAGTCCGCCCATGGAAAGAATGGAATAAGAATGAGCAAAGTTCGCTCCAAGCAAGAATGGATGGCACAAGACCAAGACAAGTCCGCCTAGCATGTAAAATGGCAAAAACTATGATCAAGTTCGCCTAGTCTATAAAGAATATGCTTGGCACATTGATAAATCCGCCATACTTAGAGAAAATAAAGAATTTTTTTCCTAAGTCTAGCATTGATATGCTTAGAAAATGAGAAAATTCAACTAAGACTTAGGAAGTTGGAGTCGTAAAAAAAATTATGGCAAAATAAAATGGAAGAAAAAGATTTGTCTAAGGCAAAGGCAAGAAAATAACTTAGAAAAATCAAATTTGCCTTAGACAAAAATAAAAGGCCATAATTAAAATAATTAAAATAAGGTGGTTGAAAAATGACACATGAAAATAATTATTTTAATTATTTTAATTTTTATTTTCAACACCCAAAGAGATAAAATGTGATTTTTTTTTTCTAAGACTCAAATTTGGAAAAAGACAAAAAAGACTTCACTGAACTGGCGCCAGACTTAGCAACTTTCCCAAAGACTAATGCTGAAGATAAAATTTGCCATTCGGAAGCTAAGTGCAAGCCAAGTTCGAACTTGATTTAATGGAAATAATTGGATTTTTCTAAATAAGTCAAACTTTTCATCTTTATAATGAATTTTACTTCTCATTTTTCAATCATTCAGTTTTCGAAAGAGAAGTTGTGAGAAGAAATTTTGGCTAAGGAAAGAAAGTTGAGAAGTTTGAAGCAAAGTGAAGGAAGCGAATTCATACCAGCCAGCACTGTGATCTTGTCCATTTTATTTTTTCCAGAGTACCAGGCAGATTTACTTTCCTCACTTCATTCTGGCACGAAAAACTTCGTTCATCTATTTGGATAAATTCTTTCATTTCCAACATAATCTTTCACGAAGTTTGATTTGTCACTTAGCTGGAATATTTTTTTCAAGTAATTTAATTTTAATTTTAATATTCTCTTTGTATCTTCTTGCAGATTTATTTTCAAGAGAATAAAAATGAAGTTCGCCAGTAAGGGTTTGCAGCCACAGTCCAAGATCAAATCCAAATGGGAAAACATTGTGGACACCGACCTCAGCCATGTTGACCTTGATGACCTTAAGAAAAGAATGTACGGAAGTGATGGATTTTTACCTACGCCAATTGCAAGAAGGATGATGAGCAACGGTATTGTTCATGCAGCTGGATTTCCGCCTACAAAAGAATGTCTAGAGCTCATGGTAGAGTGTGCATTGCATTATAATGCACAGGAAAGACAGATAGAGGCACCTGATGGAAGAGTACTGGCGTATTTGACTGAGCCAGCTATACAAGAGACATTTGGAATTCCTGCTTACCACCGGACATCTTATCGCACTAAAGATGATGCACGAAAACTTTACGAAGATCAGCAAGATCTCTGTGCATCAAATATGAATAAGTCCTAGTTGGTGAAGCCCAGACCTACTGCCAAAAAGATGCCGAAGAAATTGTCCAGAACTGATTTTAAAGAAGAATACAGAGATATTGTCTTACTGCTGAACAAAATGGTAGGCAATCTGTGAAAACCAAACCCGTACGTCAAATTAAAATTTCCATAATTACATCCTAAAAGGAAGTAAACGTGTTAACATGTCATTGCAATAATTTTTTTTCATTTTCTTTATTGATAAAACATGAACATATTGCCATGTTAATTTGCAATAAAGATTCCATTTCAATATAATAACTTCACAAGTACATGAAACAAGAATAGATACCTTAACTAACATAGCTCCAATGAGCTTTAGAACAAATAGTAGTAAGAAGGTCCAGGAGTCCGTCCTTTCAAATCTTGGTACATTGGTCGCTTGCTGTGGAGGAGAAACATCACTCGGGCGCTTTTCCACCAACCACGGACTTATAATGCGGTCCCCCGCACACCTATCGTTAGATAGATGGCCCTCCCTTCGAAGAAGAGATTGGTAGGGTATCCTTTAATGATTACCAACTGAGCATAGTGTTGTGTCCTACACAACTAGAACCTTGCTATTTCACAATCTCGAACTAGTACTAGGATCATAATGAATTGACTGTGTAGTCTCAACTAACTCACATCTAAGTGGAAGTTGTACATTTCACTACTTTGGCCAAAGTATTATCATTCAGTACTTCGAATGAAGGTCATCTATCATAAACACTACTCAGGGCCGATTTGCATTAAGGCTTTCTTACACTATGCGTAGGTTAGTCCTTTCGGGGTAGTGCGTACCCTAGACATCCTACATCACATTAAACTACTAGAAATGAAAAGCATAACAAGTAACTCAAAGTCCTCTCCTATTCTGGAAATCAATGTCCTAGGAGTTACACAAGCTTCACTAAGTTAACCTTAATAACTTAAGCTGGGGATTGTTACTTGACTCGATGCTATCATTCCCGTCCTAGTATTTAGTGTCTACTTCAAACATATTCTCCTTATATGGAGATCATACAAGAATGCATTGCACATAATAAGCAACCTTTAACCTTTATCTAATTTACTTTGTTAAATTCAAAAAGGTAAAGCAAATCATAAACAGTTCATACTTTCATTCACACAGAAATCACAACTACGATTGTTGTCAGCCTATGCACAACAGTAAACATAGAGACTCTTTTTTTTTTAAACAACTAATAAAGAAATGAGAAGATAGTAGAAGAATATCCCGTGCCTGTTCAAGTGCCTCCTACGAAGATGACAGCACTTTGAATGACTGGCAATTCCTCTTGAATTGTAGACTACGCTTCCCAGCTTTACTCACAAGTGCTTCTTCTCCGCAATTGTAAATACTCGGAAAATGATATCTTAATCTCACAACAAATATAAAACTCACACTCACAGCAGAATGGATTCTCTCAACAATATGCAAACTCAGAAAATATAAGGAACCCTCTGTAAATATATGATTCTCAGAAATGTGCAACTCTCAGCAAAATGAAGGTGTTCAGAAATTACAAATAAACTCTCAGAAATCTAAACAAATTCGAATTCCTCAGCAGCACTGTAAAACTCACTTGCAAGAGAAGAAATTTGACTCCTAAGATTGTGTGTTGATGAATGAACAGGGCGGACCTTTTATAGTGTTCAATCCCCAACGAATTTCCTTTTCCTATAGCGTCCAAGCTGCTAGCACTGAGATTTGAGAAGCTTCTGAGAGATTTGTGGTGAAAATCTCAAGCAAATCATTATCCTTTCGAGCCACGACTTAAACAAACTTCACATGGCGAATTTCCTGAGCTCGACACCTTTAGGCGTTCTCAGATTTTTAAGGCATTTTGATGTAAATGGTTTGAAAGATTCGTTCCAGAGAAGAGGTCGAGCCTGCAATACTCCCACGTTGCCATTTTTGTTGCCAAACGTTTGCATCTTTCTCAGAGACCAATTCCCTGCCCGTGCACTTCAAGTGCGATTTCCTTCTCACGGCATTTCTTCTCTTTCTTTTTTTTGACATATTCAAATGTTTTATCAAAGTCACAAATGAAATATTTATCATTGCGTTTCATTTATCAAAGATGCGACTTAAAATGGTGACTCAATATTTCCATTCGAAATGTTTTTAGGTGATAAAGCGTTTCATTTAGAAATGATTAAATCGTTTTCATTAGCCAAGGTTCGCTACTACTTTATTGATTCATTCGATTGTTTCCATAGTTAGTAATAAAGTCTTTATTAAAGACTTTACTATGCAAAGTAAAAATCGATTTCCCAATTTACTCAAGGTAATATAAAATTTATATAAATATATATATATTTCTATATTTTTGTTATAGAATTGTTTACTGCAATATATATATGTGTATATATATATTTAAATATATTTACTTATATACATATATATACTCAAGTAAAACTATAATGTAAATATATATTTATATATTATTAACTATATATTCATTTACATATATAAATATTTACACGAATACGTATTCATTGTTAAATATGTATATTGCGAGCCAGTCAGCATTTTTTCAATATACATACCTACGTATTTGTGCAAATATGTGTATATGTAAATTCCAAGGCAATATAATAATAATAATATTATCATTATTCACAGGCAATAGGCAATGTGGGTATGTATATATATGTATATCCTTGTATGCAGTGTACACATATGTGTATGTATACCATGTTGACACATGCGTATGGGCATATCCATCTACCAATCATACGTATGTATCGATATGTATACATTATATACATGTATACACATACTCAACCTATTCTCATATATCCATTCACGTTTACCACACAAAGGTCATAGCACAGTAAGTCAAACAAATAAGTAATCATCACTTACAAAGCACAAAGAAGAAAACATAACTCCAAAAGCCTAAGGATGACTTATCAAGACCAACTTAACTGACTTGGTTTCACAAAACCTATAATGACGTGTGTGTATGCTCATTTGGTATTCGTTATTGTTTACCTGACCAAGCTCCTCCCCGAGTGATATTTCTCCTCTGCCTGGAGGAATGGTCCTCTTAGCTACACATCATGACACGACAACGGAAGTCATATGCTCACAACAAAGCAGTATTCATATAACATCTCAAAAGTTAGAATAAACATTATTCCATAACTTGCATGCAACATTATTCAAGAATTACATCAATAAAAGTATCAGACAAATGAGACAATTATTTAAATAGGACAGATTCATTTTGATAACAAGAACAACATGCTTTATTTATTTGAATGATTCAATCATTACATCTTATTTCCCTATGCAATAGTAGCTATACAATCGGGTGTAACACAATCCTCAGGGTGCGCCTTTTGAAACCTGGATGTATTATTTCATTGATGAAATAACTTCCGGGGTGAAGATGTTTAACTGGTCAAGAATGATTAGTGATAGTCTACACGAGCAGTTGGTTAACCTAGAAAGAACCAAAACCTTTCATATGAGTTTTTATGTCATATATATGCTTGCAAGGACCTACAGATATGCTGGCTTGATTTGCAAAGGTGTAGTCGACAATGGCGAAGGAGAGTTCAAGTCCTACGATTGCTATCTGCAGTTGTAGTTGAAGGAGAAGTCACACTTCAGACGAGCGCATGACGCCTTTCTTATGTATATCACTCAAATTCTCCAAGGCGGAACACATCAGAGGCTCACCCGTCAGGCCAAAAGTTTGATCAGTAGATATGGATCCTGGTTCATCCAGTTTCCTAGATTTGCATACATCAGGATTCAAGGATTCACAGGTCACCCATACAGACTGCCCATTTATCCTACCAACAAAATGGTTTTGTTGGGAGTTCCAAGGCAATTGGAGACATCAGAATATCCAAAGGCCAAAGCAGAAAGCGGTTGTCACTTTTCCACTCTTCATTGGCAATATGGAAGAATAATGTCCATCGGCGCAAGCGGCAGAGAGTGCTCAATTAGAGATGCAAAGATAACCGTTCATATCCTACAAGCCCAAAGTCGACTTCGATCCACTCCATCACATTGGAACTATGGACGGAGAGAAATATAAACACAAAATAGACTTAGAAGATTTTTGGGCAAACGCAACTGATGAATATGATGTGAGAGAAAGACTGTGGTCAAGGCTGTCGTTGAATATGATAAGGGCGACAGAACTCTTTCGAGTACCTGATCAGCTAGATGATGACGGAGTGTATGTGCAGCCAGGCTTTGATGAAAGGCAACCACTTCCTCCTATCAGATGGTCTGAGCCTGAGCTTGGCGACCTGGCAACATTCATGAGGCCTGTGTTCAAATATTCCCAATGGTGGATGGACCAGCAAGTACAAGTTTTACGGCAAAGGAATGTACAATTCACATATGAATTGATGGGAAATACAGAGTCTTGTTCCTCAAATTCTGGTGCATCTTATGGAGGTGGACCAACTGATGCTGCCAACCTGAAAAAGAGAAAAGAAATTGATGACTCTGCAAAGCAGAACAAGAAGAAAACAGTAGATGAAGGACCCGCTCAAAAGAAACATAAATCCAAGCCCCTTCGTTCAGCTACATCCAGAAATATAGATGAAATATTGACCATGGAAGAAGAATCATGGGAACAAGTCAGAATTCCCTCGCCAGTTTTGGAAAGAGATATGGAGCCAATGCAATGGAAAGATGATGATCATCCCTCTCCTACAGGCACGGAGATTTTGGAGTCGAACAATGACATGGATATCATGGATGGAAAATTTGAAGAGGGAATGATTTTCGCTCTCAAGGGAATCCAGGAAGACCCATCCGTGCAAGAGATTCAGGATATGCCAGATGTTTAGGATATGCAGGACGTCCAAGATCATCAGGAAGATGGAATTGAACAGTCAACCATCCCGGATTGGCTGAAAGAGAGACTAAAGATAAAGGCGCCAGTAGAGGTACCGGAAGAAGATGATACTGCAGACTTCTTGGCAAGGCTAGAGCAGACTGCCACAAGAAAGCCAGCTAAGAAATTTTCTAACATACAAAGAGATGAGGCTAGTAACCGCACAGTGCAGATTGCAGTGCCTACAATTGATAAATTCCAAGACAAGATTGCCCCAAATGAATATGCCATCACAACTATTGGTATTGGTCCAACAACAAAAGGACAAGAAGTTGAGGACCTGGATAATTCTGTTGCCACCATCAAGACTAGACTGGAGAAAGAAGTGGCGAAGAAAAGGGAATATAAAAGAGAGATTGAGCGTTTGAAAAAGGATATCCAGCATTTAACTAGGCCACTCAATCAAGGTGACCAATCAGCCCCTCCACTTCCAAATTCTTCACAAGAACCGATCAGAAATTTTGAAGAGGAATTGACTACATCCAGAGAACTAAAGAATGGATGGCAAGAAAGAAAGAGGAAGCAATAGCATTCGCATAAAGTTGGCATATGTTTATGGGAAAACTTCCTCTCTGCTCTCACGAGTGGCCAACTTGGTGGAAGCATGGGATGGCCTCCAAGACATTCAGAATAAAATTATCCCATGTCTTCAAGAAATAAAGGGCATTCTAAAGCAGACATTGATCGATGAGAAGATTATTGAAGTTGGAGCTACATATGATTTCAGCGGCTGGTACTACGCACTGCTCTCGCGAGGAGAAGTTTTGGAAAGAGTAAAGACAGATGACATAAAAGTTGAGGAGCAAGTAAAAGGGATCCAGAGTAAAAATTTCCAAATGGCTGTAGACGTGCTTGATAGAGACATTGTCCGAAGAAAACACTTGCAGTCGGAAAATTTGAAGGATAAAGTTCAAGAGATTTCTTTGCCAGGCCAATCTTGAAAGAAAAACTGACTAAGGTATACAGCTTCCTGACCGTCTGAGACACCTTCTTGTTGCAAGAATCGGAATGGGTGATCACCTTTGCAGAATGTGCAAAAAGTTTAGACTTGCTGGAGTACAAGGTTGACACGCTGCCGGACATTACTATGGAAGAAGTCAGGATGATCGTATCCAGGTTCACCGAACGTAGTGCTTTGCGAGTGGATAAGGATGCAACTCCCAGTGCATGAAGTTCTCTGCAGTTAACTAATTGTTGTTTAGGAAACCCTAATTAGGGTTTAGTTATTTTAAATCTGGGCCGTTAATCTCATTTTGATCTTGGCCATTCATTGTACTCGAGAAACTCTATATAAACCCCCCCCCCCCCGCCTCCTCTCTCATTTTCATAGAGATATACAGAAGATAGCATGATATAGAGATTAGAAACATTAGAAGAGATTAGAAGAGATTGTAGAGAATAAGAGAGAGAGTTTTCTGAAATTGTTGCTAAAGACTATCTTGATAATAAAGTTCATAATGCATGAGATGCTTTGAATCCTTTCATTGTCAAATGGTTGCATGGTTGCATATTTCTCTTCCTCGTAAAGTAGATCTGAATTAGAATCCTATTCAAATGCATGTTAAGAGAATGATAGATTGATAGCAAAGATTAGTGAAACTTAGCTCATACTTTCTTTGAGTGAATGCTTTTCATTCAATGCGTAAAGTTAGACTAAGCTTTTGATGTGGATGCTTCAATGTTTACTTCGAATAATGTTGTTCTATTGATGGTATTGTTCATAGTAAAGAAATCTTAAGCACAAATCCCAGAAGATTGCACTTGCTTTGTGTAGTTGTCATTTAGCGTGGCAAAACAAAGTATTGTTTATTTAGTTTCACTCAATTCTTGCCGTCTCTTGATTTCATAGGAATAGCATAGGACTTCTAAACCCTTACTCTTTTTCACTTTTTTATCTAAA
>VDFB02178854.1:0-24302 GCA_007258455.2 Sequoia sempervirens
TTGATTTTTGGTTCTATCAATAGTTCTGTTGACTTTTTTTTTTTTTTTTCATATTTAAAATAGCTTATCAGATTCTACAAGATATTCTTCGACCATCAGTGCCATCATCAGGTCATGAACCGGATGTTATTAGAAGGGATACCATAGAGGACTCAGCATCAGATTCTGATTGACAGAACATGCACTTGAGAGTTGTTCACAGCAAGACTATGTACACATGGTGTCAGATTGCTTGAACACCTTTTTGTTTAATTGAGATGCTTACAGTTTTTGTTTTGTTTGAAGCAATCTTGTTAGGTTACAAACAATGGAAAGGCTAGCCTTTACAAGTTTTAGAAAGGTGAGATAAGAAACTTGATCCCTATGTAGATACCAAGTTCCATATAGCATTATTTATAATAGATAGTTGTTTATGGTTTATAATTTCTGGGCTCAGAAATTAGAGTTTGTTGGATGCAACTTTGAGAAACTATCCCATGAAATGTTTTTTCAGTTCTTTTAATAAATTATCAAATTTTCAACACCTTAAAGATACATACTATGGTGGTAGTTTAACTCCTCCATCATGCAGCAGTTATCCTTGTACAGTTGCAGCGTATGTTTGTCTGTTGTTACTTAAGTTATGCGGCTTCACCACAATGTTTGTCTTCTCTGATGTGCTTCTATCAAACATGGACACTGACAACTAAAATTAGAGCTCATTATTTATTGGTATGCGCTGAATAACTTGGCAGCAAGTTTGTAAATTCTATAAATATAATCTTAATTTTGGGAGTCAAGGGGATTTTGAAGTTGAACTCTCTGTGTAATTATTGTCTACATTGTGAGAAAAGTTAATAATGCATGTTATTGTTAGGAATATAATCACATGGCTACATCTATAATCGATCACACTGTTTAACATTTAAAATATACAGTTATATTATATATATTATTCTTTTTGAACAAGAAGTACTGTAAATATATTCACTGGTCCAATTGCGAGGTAATGGCTAACTGCCATTTATCTCTTGAGGGCTTATGAAGGACCTGTAACTTACAAAAGCATCTATTTAAGGAACTGAATTGGCAATCCTACCCATCTCTTATCTTGATGATCGATGTGTTGATCTGGAAAAATTACAGCTCAGTTTATCCGGAGATCTCATTGAGTTCAGAGTACATTTTGTCCACATGTTCACAGGTTTTTTAATATATTTTTACCTACAAAGTCATTTTCGTTCATGCAACTCGGGATGGAGAAATTTAAATACAAACCAAGGGCAAGAGGGAACATGGATATTAAAGAGGTGGCAAATTATGTCCAGTAATGTTCGTTCCTAAAAGCTGTTAATCTTATTTTGATAAGGTCTGGAAAATCTTTCTTTTGCCTTCCATTATTTAGTTAAAATTTATTTCACAAAAATTAGTAGAATTTATGTTCATTTAATCTTTTGCAAGTTTTGATGGCATGTCTCTCCTTTTAGTCACCACACATGGGGAAAGCTAGTAGGATCTCTTACATTGCAAGATTCAATCAAGAAAAGTATGATATGTCCGGTACGGAACTAAAGTTAACCACCACTAGATCAAAGCTCCGCCGAAACCATTTGTCTTTAGCCATTGTTCCTTATATTGCGCTATCACCAGTCTTGTCCCTCCTTGCATGCTTTGGGTTTCACTGTAATTTTTTGTCTTATTTATTTTTAAATATTGCTTGTATCAAGATGGCTAGTAGACGTTATGGTATGTCATTTCTAATTATAATATATATCCCATTATCTTTTCAACATTAATTTGAACATTACTCTTAACTGATAAATCTAATGTGTATTATTGTTCCTTACGTTCTTTACCTAAACTCAGTTTTAAATTATAGATGTTTGAAGCAATGTAAGTGTTGGAATTTATGACAACAATTGTATAATTGTATAAAGATGGAATTGAGTAAATAAATGAACAAGGATGAATGAAAAATGACATGAAGTTACCCCAGAGAAATACATGTTTGGAAAACTCCAATGACATAGTGCTATGTATCCTAATGTAAAAATTGCAGGTCAATTGCACTCAGGAAACCTTGGGATTGATACAACACTTGTACAATTTTAAACAAGCCACACATATAATTGAAAACAACTCACTTATACGCTCAACCAAGTGCAAGCATTCTATAACTCTTATGATTTTGTTCATCCAAGTGCAAGCATTCTATAACTCTTGTGATTTTGTATGTGGACAATGAGGCCTATATGTGTTCATATGAATTGAAACACATAAAAACATGAGACATCCCATCTCTTAGCAATTGGAATGGGGAGACCCTCTTCAATTTCGGTCAGATGAACTCGTTTTGTATTTGGGAAGGTTGGGAAAATTGGTACATACGTCGGAAATGCTGATTAATAGAATAAGATGGGGGCTACATTGATATGAGTTTTAATTAGGAATGAGCGGGTTAATCCTAGCTGATTGAGGCAAGTAATTGACCTACACAAGTTTGAATTAAAGTATTGGCCAACATAACTTTCTTAGACAATCTTAAGAAATTTTGAAGGAACATACCATCCACAAAACCTCCATTCTGCTATCCCAACTCTGTATAATCTTGCAATTGTTAATTCTCCATTTACGGATATTCTTCATTATCATTGATACCAGCGTGCAATTCCTTGTTGATTAGAATAATATTCTTGTTAAGGAGAACTAGATTCTTTTCAAGTAGAATTAGAGAAAGAAGATGACTCTAGGAGCTCACTCCAAAGTCTTTAATTTTGCCAAAACTTTTACTTTCATGTAACGGTTTATAAGCCTCTCAAGTATTACGTGGGATGATCACGCCCTTAAATTTTTTCTTTTTTCTTTAAATGGAGCTAACTAGGCTACTAAAGTAGAAAGGCCAACGTCAACAAACTTGAAAAAAATTAAGATATAAAACTCATTGCAAAACCCTAATAATCATCTTATAAATTCGTCATTGCTCATCTTTGTTAAGTAGTCTCATAAGTAAAAACGTTGAATGGACAAAACCTTGGTACGTTGGTATGTGTAATTCTATATGAAAATCTGATGTTTTGACCGTTGGCACTATTATAAATAAGGGGCACTAGTAGATTCCCTCTAGTTTTGTAAAAACTAAGGTTATAATAATAAAGTTCAAAGATCTTATCTTCTGATATAAGAAGACAAGCTTTGAGGAGATCCAATCTTATAATTTTTTATGTATCTACTTCAATTTTTATTTAAATTAAAATCATAGCATAGATAAAAGAATAATAGGTTTTATTAGAAATTAAATAAAAATAATTGTGAAAATTCTTGTGTTTAATTTGACTCAATAGAATGATTTGTGTTCTATTAAAAAGTTTATTGTAAAGTATTACACAATGTGGATTAAAGAATCATTAGTGACTAGGAAGCTCACTATGCCCTTGAAAATGTATGTAAAAGAATTGCACTATGATATTAAAATTTTGAAAAAAATAGTTTTTTTAACAATTTAATCATTTTAGTTATTGTTTTTGATAAGGTAAGCAGCATTTACAGGGTGCTGTACCCTTTACACAGAGGGCCCTCAGGGCCAAAAAAAGAGCTAGTTCATAACTTGACATGAACTAGAAAGAGCTTACAAACAAGAGCCACAAGGTTCGACAAAACAGGCCAAATAAGCCACATACAGACTAGTACCAGAACATGAACAACCGACAAACATGTTGGAAGAAGTACTGGGACTAGACAACTCTAGAATTTGGGGGGATAGAATTGACTCCCAAAACTTGAGGTTGTGGTTTGGGGAGTTTTTTTTCTTCTGCACAATAGACTAGTAAGGCTTGAAACCAAGGTCAATCGAGTGAGGCAAGATGAGCGATCATTTTAGTTATTGTTATGAATATAGAGATATGATATCATAATATATTTAGGTGGTGAAGATGTTGAAATGTGGCACACATTCTTTAAATTAGTTATATTGGATCGTGTACAACTTGTGTGATTAATTATATTAGGTAATGAGTAGACATTTATTGGATTTTCCTTTCCGTTATGTTGTAAAGGAGATGTTTATTATTGCGAGGATATGTGTTGAGTATGATATTGTGTTTGGGATCTCTTGGAGATATGATATGGAGTAACTTCTTCTATGAGGAGTATTGTATGATGTTATCTTACCTCAATGGTTTATTATATTTTTGCATATATTGGATATTAAGGTATCTTGGTCCACAAACATCTCGTGTTGTGTGAGATCTATTTTCTACATTTCCTTATTGCCATTATTATATGTGTTGATCTTATCAATTATTCTATATGGTTGCTAACATGGGCTTGCAATATCTTTAATGAGACTTGAAACAAGATTGAGATTTTTTATATGTTGATCTTATCAATTATTCTATATGGTTGCTAACATGGGCTTGCAAACATGGGCTTGCAATATCTTTTATGAGACTTGAAACAAAATTGAGATGAGTTAGATGTATTTTATTTCTTACATCTTTTAAATAAAATGTAACATCTAATATCATAGTATTTTGACTGTACTAAAGTGTGCTTCAATCGAGATAATGGAACCAAAATGGAACACCCAATTTAGTGAGTGGATTATAATGAGGCTATGATAGGTGAAGGAATATGCAATTTTAAGCATGTGGACTCATCCTGAGATTGTAGATATAGCTTCCATTAATGGGAGTTTGTAGATCATGATTCTTTAATTACCATATGATATTTTCATGTTTTATATCTCCTATATATTAGGTGGTTGACACGGATGTTGTGTGTAGCTTTTTGTAGATATAGTTAAGTTGTTGAAATTCCCCTAGATCTCTAGTTGGTGATACTCATATGAATAATTGCTTTACATGTGTATTGTATTTGAGTTGTTTACTAAGTAACACATTGGGCTACTTTTGAGTGGGGTTTCTCTTCCAAAATGGTTTTCACCACATACATGTGTTACGTTATATTGTTAATTTTATGTTTCTATATGTTTCTAACTTCTTTTGCTTAATTAACCTAAGGTATTTGGGAATTTTTGATAACACACATCATGGGAATTTTAGGTGTAGGGAATTTTTCTTTGCACTTTCTTTTCTCTTTCATTTTGTTTTATAGCCCACAATCACTTCGTTCTAGAGTGTTAGGTACCGTGAAGTTCTTTTGTACTAATCTTTGTTTGAGTGGAAGCTTTTATAGAGAGGGTTTTGATCCTATCATAGGAAGAGATGACAAGAACATCAAGGAGAGGTGGAGAAGTTTTCAAGCACAAAATTTGAGTTGTGGAAGCTCAAGATAGGGGATGTGCTCATAGATTAGGATCTATGGGCTGCAAAATTATCTAGATCAAACATAACTACATCCACAAGATGACAAAGGGGCAAGATGAATACGGCGAAAAGCGTCATTAGATTTAGTTTAGCTAATTTAGTGTCATTGAATATGCATGAAGATGCTACTATAATAATTTTTTTGAAGGTTGGAGAAATTTATTAGGATGAATCCCTAGTGAATAAAATTTTCTTGAGAAATAAGTTATATACCCTCAAGATGGAGTATTGTGGGTCTATGGTTGAACATCCAAATGCCTTCAATATGATAGTTACCTAGTAGCACTCCATTGGAGTGAATATGGGGGAAGAGGTTCAACGAATTGATTTGTTATGTTCTTTTCCAAATTAATGGACTACTTGGTTATGGCCATTGAGAGCACTAACCCCAAGTTGAAGGAAAAAAATCCCTTGTGGTTTTTCTCTTCCTATAGAGTATAATCTTGAGATTGAATAAATATATTTGAAGATATAATTCCTTCATGGTGATTTGAAGGAAGAGATTTATATGACATAGTTGAAAGAATACATTGAGAAGGGTAAATACCATCTAGTTTGTAAGTTGAAAAAATATTTGTATGGTCTTAAACAATCTCCTAGGATGTGGTACTAAAAATTTGATTCTTTTGTGTTAAGTTTATAATTTTTGAGATCCAAATAGGCTCATTGCATACTATAAGATGGATGGTGATCATATTTTCATTATTGCACTATATGTTGATAATATGTTTTTTAGTAATGGGAAAGATTTGATTTGCGATTTAAAGTCTTAGATTTTAAGATAATTTTAAATGAAAAAATTAGGGGCAACTAGGTACATCTTGGGGATGGAGATTAAAAGAGAGTAAAAATAGAACTTTTATAGATAGAATAAGTATACGAACTCAATTTCGGTGAGGTTTAACATGTTAGATTATAGACCATTGTGTGTTCCAATTCCAATGAGGATAAAGTTACTTATTGAGAAATGTCCAATTTATCCTAGTGTGATGGAGGATATGAGTGGGTTACCTTATGATAGTGTCATTGAGAGTTTGATATATTCTAAGGTTTTTACAAGATCAAACATTGTCCAAGTAGTGGGAGTCCTTAGTTGACTTATGGTTAATCTTGGATGACTACATTAAGATGGAATGAAGAGGGTCTTTAGGTATTTATAGGTTACTTATAAATATTCCTTATTTTATCAAGGTTATCCTACATGAGATAAAAAATCAATTTATATCATGGATTTGTGGATTCAAATTGGGCTTGAGATGCCAATAGAAAAAGATCCACGATTGGATATGTTTTCACTATGTTTAGTAGTGGAATCAATTGGATGAGTAAGAAAATGCAATGATCACTTTATCCACTATAAAATCATAGTACATGTAAAAAAATCATTCTTGTAAATAATCCATCTAGATTAATAAATTATGTATAGATATTGGGCTAGAGGCAAGAGCCATTATGATTCATTGTGATAGTCAGAGTGCAATATGTTTGGAAACAAACCTCATGCAAGGATAAAGCATATTAATGTTTGATATTTTTTTTGGTATGGTAGAAGATGGGAGGATGATGCTAGAAAAAGTTGTCACTTTGTAGGATGTTTTAGATACATTAACAAAGCTAATGAGCATAGCAAAATTTAGGCAGCGATATGAGTCTATGGGCCTTTTAGCCTCTAATAATTAGATTATGGTGTTGAGAGTCCATTTTCTATTGCAATGATTTTGACAAGTGGGAGAATGTTAGGAAAGGTGCCTCAAGTTTTCTTCTAATCATAAAATTACTAAAATTGTAGTTTTTGGGCTAAAAAATTAAAAAAACTCAATTTTTGGGTTGTAGAGTTGATTTTTGTCCAAACTAAATATTTTGGGTTATTTAGCATCATCAAGGGGGGCTCTTATTGGATTGGTTTCTTCAAGATTTACAATTTGAAGAAGAAAATGCCCCAGCCTCCTAGATTAAAAGTTACAACATCCAAAAGTTTGTATAGGAAATGTAAAAATATGTTGGACAAAAAAGAGTTGTTGATTGGATTATGATGCATGTTATGTAACATTATAAGGAATATTTGGAGATAATGAAAAATGGAATGCCCAATTTGGTAATGGATTATAATGAGGTTATGATAGGTGGAAATAATATGCTATTTGTATCTTGTGGACTCATCTTGAGATTTTGGATTTGTGTCACATTTTTGAGTGTTTTTAACTCATATTTTTATAATTACCATTTGATGGTTTCATGTATTTTATTTCCTATATATTAGGTGCTTGAGATGGAGGTTGTGTGTAGATTTTTGTAGATATTATTAAGCTATCATAATTCTTCTAGATCTCTAGTTGGTGATACTCCTGTGAAGGCTTTCTTTACAAGTGCATTGTAACTATGTTGTTTATTGAATAATACATTGGGTTTCTTTGGAGTGTGGGTTTTTCTAATAAAAAGGTTTTCCTTACACGTGTTATGGTATATTATTTATTTCATGTTTATATGCGTTGTCTTTTTTTAATTGTTAAAAGATCAAAATTTGCACAACACCCTATAGAATTTTATTGTAGGAAGAATTTTTCTATTCCTTGCTTACTTTCAAGACTTAGAGCTAGCATTTCTCTATAACACATATAAAAATCTTATAGATTGTAAAATCATGCCACATTGTGTAAATCAGTGACCCAAGATCCACACCAAAACAAATTTAAAGGAACTACATAATATGATGATGTATACCATTTTTGTCCTATACTTTGACATGAAGAGAGGCAAAAGTAAACTTCCTATAAATTACCAACCACCTATAGTCAATCAAGATCTATTGTGTAGCCATATTTAATCAACCTTCTTTGCACTACATTTCATAGTTATTTTATATATGACAATAGGGAAAGGAAACATCACCGCCACGATTAGGGATGAACTCCATTGAAAAATTCATTATTTACATGGTTGTGGCCCTATAAGGAATAATAAATTGATTGGCTAAGCTAATATCCCATAGGTCATAGGATTCATAACTAGTCACTACTAGGCTACAAAAGGAACACTTAAAACCATATCTACGATTGGTATTAATTTAAAAATCAAAAGGACAAAGTCATGCAAAAAAATACATGACTTAAATATTTTGAATTAGACCACTATGACTACAAACTTGAAGCTTAGTAAAGGAACAAGTGGAAAACTCACATAGATTCTCAAGCTTTATGTAAAATGGTATAGGTATTTTCCAACCTAAATTTTAATATAAACATGTTATGCATTTAAGATAAAAATAATTTTTATAGTTATATCTTGCAATCATATATGAAAAATGATACTAATTCATCAAATATAAATGGTGAGTTTAGAAAATATATTTTTATTTTATTTTTAAATATAATCAATTTAATTCCTTCTACTTTTCATAATACATTAAAACATTCCCTAAATTCTATCATGATTGTTAAATGTAAGTACATTTCTTAAGATTGCTTCTAAATCCAAGCTTTGCCATATATGTTTGCCAAAAACTTTTAAAACTTTTGAAGGCATACATATATATCTTCTATGTATTATATATTGTTACCCTTGATTGTAACTCATCAAGACATAATAAATTTTTTGTCACCTATAAGGTAACATAGATTTTAGTAAAACCTTGACATTTTTTTTAACCATTTGATTTTAAGTCACACTCTTTCCAAGCCATCTATGAAATCCTTTGTTGCATACCTATAATCTTTGTTTTATTTTAATCTATGATCAGTTTTATATCCATATTTCTAAATTTTTATTTGTCTTAAATTGCTCAATGTATTTATAATAATAAATATGTTCACATGCCTTTTAAATTGACTAAAATTTCAATTCCTTAGCTTTGCAATTTATAGTTTTCCATTGAATTTTCCCCTTTTGTTAGTTCTAAAATTTTCTTTTATTTCTTGCAACTTGAATTATAATTCACCTCCAATGCAAAGTTTTAACTTTTTTTTTTCAAGCATAAGATGAAAATAGCCATATTTTATGTTAATAAGGCCTTACAAACATATAATTAATAGTGGAGAATGAGTGGATTCTATTTTGTGAGTGCGTATCATGTATTGTTAGATTATAAAATATTAAAAGGTCATTCTATCTATGAGATAAAATATTAAGCCATTATATCTTCTAACTGCCACATAGATGTTTGACTAAAGACATATGCTAAATAGTATCATGAATCCACCTTTAAGAACATACAATAGTATTTTTTATTCAAACTAATTATCTTAAATGGGATTGTAACCACATTTGAAGTGGACCTTTAGATATATACAAGTTTTGATAAGTTTGTAATTTTATTTGTTGTTACAATTACCTAGAATTCATTAAATATTTAAGCATGTGTTAAATGGAGGCACATAAATATAATTTCTTAGATATTTATATAAAATATATGCTAAAAATAAGTATGCTCATGGATCCCTTTCACCAAAGTTATTTCAATGTTAATTGTCATCTCACATGATCTATTATGTTAAAATATTTAAAAATTAAACATTACCAAAATAGAGTCTCATATATCAAAATCAAATATAAAGTACTATAAGTTAACCATTACACAACCATCAAACTAGAAAATAACAAAAAATGTTCAAGACTAATAAATTTAAATCACATTTCCATCCAAGAAAGCAACTAATTTCTATGTGTATTTTGTTATATTTGACTTCACTAGCGAGTGGGAAATTTAATAACTAATGTAAAATTTAATTAAACTTGTTCTTATTTGGTTTCTTTTATATCCTCATTTGTTAATGCCAAAAATTCTTTACAATTAAAGTAAAAATCTGTGTGTGTGTGAACAATAACATCTTTAGAAAAGATAAATGGTCATGTGATATATTTTATGTGGAATAATGTTTACTTCTAAATCTAAATCAAAACAACAAATTCAATATTAGACAATTGAATTTAATTTTTAATATCTATTTTATTTCATTATATAAATAGAGGTACTATAATGTGATATTTAAATTAATGATTTTTATTGATAATACCAAAATAAAAAAATAAGAAGAAAATACATATACATTCATTACACAACCATCACAAAGAATGGGATTGGAGTAAATCTTTCAAGGAAAGGGGAAGGGGAAGGGAAAGGGGAAGGGGAAGGGGAAGGAGTATAAAAATACTTTATTAAAAGACATTTTCTTGAACAATTTGATCAAGAATGACAATAATGTCATCCATGACCTTGAAACATCTTGTTCTACATTTTTTGTTGAAACATAATACTCCAATAACAATTGAAAACCCAAATCCAATGCTCAATCCGATTCCCACCTCCCACCACACATGTTCCTCCCACTCTTCTTCACTTAGATATTCATCATAAGTGTTGTTTGAAGAAGGAGAAGAGGAACAATTTATGTTGATTTGAAGTCCACAAAGATTTTTATTGTTTGAAAATGATCTTTCATCAAATGTTAACCATTGAGCTCCTTGTGGTATTCTACCTAAAAATTTATTGGAAGATATGTTCAAATAACTCAAAAATGTCAAAGATTGTAGTTCTGCAGGAATATTTCCAATAAGATTGTTCCTTGAAAGATCAAGAGACTCCAACTGCACAAGATTTCCAAAAGAAGTAGGAATTTTTCCACTGAGGTGATCACTTGACAAATTGAGAATCATTAGACCAATGAGGAATCCAATGTCTTGAGGAATATCACCTGAGAAATTATTATTTGAGAGATCAAGACATCGAACCAATGCCAAGGATCTCACATATTCTAGAAATAGCCCTTTGTTGCTTATTTCTATTTTATCTACATAAGGCACTAAGCTTGAATTTGAGTATTGAAGCACTTCTGCACTTTGTGTTTGATTTGCCATTGCTGCCAAGTTTCTTAAGCTACTTGGGATAGCTCCAGACAAATTGTTATTTGACAAAATCAATACTTGAAGATTTTTTAACTTTGCTAACTCTGATGGTATTCCACCTTTGAACTCATTAGATCTCAATATCAAAATCCGAAGACCAATTAATGTCCCTATCCACTCTGGGATGGTTCCTTGCATGTTATTATATCCCATATCTAGAACCTCCAAAGAAGTACAATTTTTAAGTGATGATGGAATTGGCCCTTGTAGTCTATTACTGTCCAATTTCAAAGTTTGAAGACAAACCATGCTCCTAATCTCACCTTCCAAAGTATTATTTTCTAGATTTAACACCTTTAGTGTTGATGAGCAATTCCCGAAACTTACAGAAATATTACCTGTGAGCTTGTTATTTGACACATCTAGAACCTCCAAGTTATGCCCTTTACAAATAGAATGTGGAAAGGCACCACTAATATTATTATTTGTAAGTGAAAAATAATTGAGTTGACTCTGGCCATATTTGTCAATGTTTGCTGAAATGATGCCATCCAATTGATTCTCGGACATGTCCAAGAATTCCATATTAGGATGAGGTAAAAAAGCATTCCCTTGTAACTTATTTCTATGTAAATCAACATAGAAAGCATTGAACTTACTGAACTTGGATGACCTAGACCTTCCTCCAAATTGATTACATGAGAGATTGAGTTTGTAGAAGGGTGTAAGGTCCCACAACCAATCTGGAATATTTCCACTGAGAGAATTGTTGGACAAGTCTAGAAACATTATAGTGTATTGAGTGGATATGAAAGCTGGGAAATCACCATCCATATTACAAGAACTCAAATACAAAGATTCAAGCTGAAACTTGGGGATCCAAGAGCCTTCAAATTTTACTCTCAACAAATTGTGAGAAAGAATTAAGTAATAAATCTTTGTGAAATTTTCTAACTGAGAGAGTAAGAATGTGCCGCTCAAAGAATTATTTGATAGATCAAGTACAGCCAAAGATGAGAGATTACCAAAAGCAGATGGCAAGCTTCCATTTAATTGGTTTGACCCGAGCTGAAGATATGAAAGCTTTGGTAGTCCTGCTAAAGAGCTCCATGGAATGCTGCCGCTTAGTGAGTTGCGAGAAAGACTCAACCATTCAAGTCGTGAGAGATTTCCAATAAAATTTGGAAGACTGCCTTCAATATTGTTACTAGTAAGATCTAAGGTGGTCAAGGAGGACATATTTGTAATAGAACTTGGAATCACTCCTTGCACATTTGAACTCTGAATATAAAGGATGTTGAGCTGGGAAGCATGTTGCACAATGAAGGAGAGATTGACTTTGAGATTAGGGTTAATGGACAAGTCAAGGTCCCTCAGGTGGAGGAAAACCAAAGATGTAAGATTTGAAATCCAAATGGGAAATGGCTGCTGAGTGAAGTTGCTCTCAGAAAGGTCGAGATGGGAGAGGGAGGTGAGGTTTACAAGAGCAGGGAGAACTGTTCCTGACAGCCAAGACATTTCAAGTGACATAAGATTGGGGAGAGACACAACATTCTCTACCACACCAACTGTCAGATTCACATCCAACATTCCAAGGTGCTCCAACCCTCGCAAATTTCGTATCCATGAGCTCGACTGCCTCATCTCCAGATTAGAATTGTAGGAAATGTCTAGAAATGTCAAGCTAGACATGTTCCCAATCTCACTTGGAATTGGGCCGCTAAAATCGTCACTTTTGATGTCCAGGAAATTTCAGAAGCTGGAGCGTATTTTGCCAATCTCCTTGCGATTGGGCCGCTAAAAGCCATTGTCCAGAAATTTCCAAGCTAGACATGCCCAATCACTTGGGGGTGGTAGTAAACCCCGCAATGTGCAAACTCAAATGCATCAATCTGCTGAGGCTTGAAAGCTGTGAAGGAATGGGAAGAGGGTAAAAGTAAATACCACTGAGGTCAAGGTACTCCAAATGCTGCAGTTGGGATAAAGCAGGGACTATAATTTGGCTGCTTGAATTCCTAACTACCAGCGAGTAGTATCTAAGATCCACACGAACCACGTGGCGGCCAGTGCCCCTGTGGCAGATGATTCCCCTCCAAGAGCAGCAGTATAAACCCCTCCACGATGCTAAGACGTTATATGGATCGAGAAGCTCTTGTTTGAAGTGGTTGAGGGCAGTCAATTCGTGAGGAGGACATTCCCAGGAGGAGCAGCAGCAGGGAGAGATGAGCAGGAAGAGGAGCACCCAAAACATTGGCTTACCCATGTTGAGAGAGAGGGAGAAAGGGTGTGAATTTTAATGGAGAAAAGAGGAGTATTTATAAGAGATTGTAAGTTGCTTTCATACAATTTTCAAAGTCTTGAGTGTGTGGAAGACATCCAGTTATAATTTTCAAAGTCTTTGGAATGTGTGGAAAATTTTGATGCACATCAATTACAGGCTGCTTAATCACTTTTGTCTCTATGTAAATTGTTTCTTGGGGGAAAGCACATTAAAGGTTATATTCAATGAAGTGGGTAAGATAAACAAATCATTCACTCGTCACTTCCGCTCATAGAATTTTCAATGACAACAGAAATCTTGAGAGTGTGGAAACTGTTAAAAACATGATTTTCGGAGTCTTGTTCGTATGCAGAAATTGTGGAAAGACATCATTTTCAAAGTTGTGTGGAAAATTTAGATAATTGATAATTTTGCAAATATGTTATGTACAACTGTCAAACCTTTTTAAACATTTTAAGCAACAATGGTAGCCTAGTTAATCACGACTCTACCTGAATTTTCTTTGGTTACATTAGTGAAAAAAATACTGTGGTTTTAATAATCAATTCTATCGTTTAAGTTTGGGATCAATTTTGACTAGCAATTTAGGTGTGTTTTGAACTTTGTTATTCTCTTGCCTTTATATTTTCTTCTTTTCATATTAATTTTTATATAATTGTACTGGTGAAATTTGTATATCAATTGTAATTTTAATTTAATTTTATATTTTCTTAAAAAGATTGTAATACAATTATATATTAAGATAAAAATAGCATATTCTTTTTTAATGTAAAAAGATGTTAATGAAGAAGAAAAAAAAATGACCATGATTGATTTAATTTTTAACAACTCTTCTTTCAATTTTTTTTGAATGGTTGATTTAGATTTCTAACTTTTCTTTGAATTTTTTATTTTAATGATTGATTTAGATTTTTAACAACCCTTCTTTCAATTTTTGTTGAGTGATTGATTTAGATTTCTAACAACTCTTCTCTCAATTTTTTGAATGATTGATTTAAATTTTTAACAATCATTCTTTCAAAAATGTTTTAAAAAAGCCTAATTTTTTCAAAGCCACATGAGTAATTCTAATCTTTTGACAAGTCAGAATTAAAAAAAGAAAAGAAAAATATATGATTATTAATTGAAAATTTTATAATTTAAAACCATATAATTTACACGTGACATAATCCTTTGTAAACTAATTTTAGATAGAATATTGGCCATATAAACACGTACAAGACTTATATCAATCACTTCCACCTATACAATTTTGAATGTCAACCAAAATCTTGAGGGTGTAGAAGATCTAGAGAAAGAGTTAAAATCATAAATTTTTGCTTTAGATTTGTAACATTTTGTTTTTTAATTTATAATAGTTTTTATATTTGGAAAAAGATTAATCATTTTTAATAATTTTTTTATGTTTTTTAATATATATATATTAAGGAAGATTAATTTTTATAATATTTTTTTATGTTTTAGGAAATTTCATTTTTCAATAATTTCTTATGTTCTAATGAACAATAATATTTCTTCATAGTTCTTTGTACTTTAGACCAATGTTTCTTAACAATTCCTTATATTTTAGGGAAAACTAACCTTTCGTAATAATTCTTTATATTTTGAGGAAGACTAATCTTTATGAATAACTTAAAATTTAGGGAACACTAATATTTCTTAACAATTCTTAAGTTTTAGGGATGATTAATATTTCTTAACAATTTCTTATGTTTTAGGAAGACTCATCTTTCTTAACAATTCCCTATATATTTTAGGAAGGATTAATATTTTTTTTTTTTTTTTTTTTTTTTTTTTTATGTTTTTGGAAGATTAGATGTCTTCTTAACAGTTCACTGTAATATTTTAGAGATATCTTCTAATTTTTTTTAAAGGTGCTTTTTCTATGTTTTAGGGAAAACCCTTTTTTTTAATAATTCTCTATGTTTAAGGAAATACTAATCTTTAAGATTTAATGAATACATATGAGACTCTATAATTCAAGAAAGAAACATTTCCATTAATTTAATAGTTTTTAAAAAATATGCATATAGTTTGTAAGTTTTATATTTGAAAAATTCATCATATTTGTTTTTGATAGTTTTGAAAATTATTTAAATAATAAATATATTAAACAAAATTTAATGCATGATTTTATATGTCAATTTTAAATCATTTTATATAATATGTCATATTTAATGACATGACGCCTTAAATTTGAGTCATTTACATGTCGATTTATTCATATTTCATGATAAAATTAATGTTAGTTAAATTATTTAATAATAAATATAATATTAATGATACCTTCTTAAGTAACAAAAATTAAAAATCATGTAGATCACAAGATTGCACCCTAAGCTTATGCCCCAATATTGTAAAAGAGTTTTTCTAACTATAATCCATCACGGGCTATATGCATATAAGGGGTGTGATCAATAGGTGTAATAGGAATGTAAGGGAAAAAACATAATAAAAATAAGAAATACAAGATTTAAATGAATGCATGAGGATTTTTCATACATAATTTAAAGGACAAGTTAATTTGCATAGTCTTAGATTTCAAAAATTAATGAAATAAAGTGATTAGGGAATATTGAGATGAGGGGATAGAGGGATATTGAATAAATAGGAAAAGCCTTTCTAAGTCCATGCTAGATATAAGAAAAGGGAAAAGAGGCATCGTCAACTCACAAGTTAAACCTAAAGATATAATACAAGAAATCACAAGGAAGGGGAAGAATCATCAAGAGAAATGATCCCACATAAAGTAATTGTGTGAGATAAAGGCAATGCAATGTGCTAGAATCAAGATGAATACATTGATTTTATTTTCTTTTTTCTTGATTTTTCTTTTATGTATTTGTGCAAATGATTTTTATTTATTTTGAGTTGACTTTTATTTGATTTTATTTGTTGGAAATGCATTTTTCTTATCCATTTAGATGACATTATAATATAATTCTAACCTCATGTCTAACAATTAAGATCCAAGGGATCATCATAAAAGAATAGACTAGGTAAGTAATGGGATCATAAAAATATATGTGCACATGGATGAGTGAGTATCTTTTGAATATTTTCTACCTTTTCATTTTCATTCACAGTAGGCTAACTCTTTGTAAGAGTTGTTATATAATGCCCTAGACCATGATGCAATATTTGGTTAAATATTATAACTTCCCATGATCTAGGAACTTCATGAAAGAATAAGAGAGATCATCTATGAGAAAATAATGTTATTATATCAAAGGATGAAAATGATATATTATGATGATATGATTGTTGATTTACACATGAAACCACTTGGTTATATAGCCAAGGTGAGAAATAGGATTAGACAAGATCATGACAAGTGTCTTAATCCTATGTCATGAGACAAATAATATTAACTAACTTAGGACACAATCATTAAATATCAAAAGATAAGATCTAATAGCAAATAATAACCTTTTATAAAGATTCCCTAGGACCTACGTATACTTCAACTCTTTTACTTTCTTCAATCTACAATTTTAGGCTAGGAATGATCTCATTTGATTGCTTGAGCTCTTTGATCCTATATATAGATTTCTCAAGAGTTTTTATCTCAATATCTTAATACATTCATGTGCATCACTAAGATCCTTTTTCAAATCTCTGTTCTCAGATTCCACTTTATCCAAATCATCCAAAGTAGATTTGAGTTCTCCTTCGATATCAACAATGCAATCTTTTGGTATAATCTTTTCAATAGGAATATGATACTTCCTTGTAGCCACATGTTCAACTCTAACATCTACCTCAATGATCAAGCCAAATGAAGGAACCAAGCTTTGATACCAATTGTTGAGAACCTAGAATACTGAGAGGTGGGTGAATAAGTATTCTCTAAAACCACTTAACCATTTAAACATGCATTTCAATCATCATATTCAATTTGCGGTAAGAAAAGAAACCATGAAAGCAATCATCAAAGCACATAACACATAAACACCATATTTTACATGGAAAACCCAAAAAGGGAAAAACCATGGTGAGGATTAGCTCACAATATATTATAATCAATCATAAAAAATTACATAATGACTCACTATTAGGTGGATTCACTATCTAGAGAATAAGAGAAAATAGAATAGAGGGGTGGCTCACTGCCAAGATTTGAACTACTACAAATGCATCTACAATATGTAGAAAATTTATAGTTCCAATAGAGATCAAAATACTTAATCAACACACTTCATATTACTCTACTCTAACACTCTACTATGCTCTGCATTTGCATCACATTCACATGCTCCGTGTAGGAATTTGTATCATAAATCTTCTACAATGCTTCTCACATCTCATAATATCCATACATCACCAAAAATGATGTTAAATTTATACCTATTACATTTACAAACACCTACAACATCAACTAGGTAGGCCTAATTAGATGTATCATGCAAAACAATAACTTTTCAGCTCAAGATTAAACATACACACTTCACACCTTAATTCAAAACTTGTAACACATAAAATAGGTTTGCATGGACCTATAATAGCTCCCACACAATTGATCAATACTTATTTTAACTCTACATGACCTCAAACTTATTAGGTTGGCATTGTTGGTGAGACAACACTAAAATACACCAACTTTTTATCTACAAACTAACATGAAAACCTCCAAAACACACACCACTTAGACTACACACTCATATAACACTTGGTAACACTCCCTCAAATCCACATAACAAATATTATTTCATAGTGGAGTGCAGACCATTCCAAATAGGTACTCTACATTGATTATATTGTCATTAGCAAACCTGATATACTGTCAACCATAGCTTTTGCACTAGAGGACATAAATACATGAAAATTTGGATTTAAGGTCCTCAAACTCACACCAAAATTTCCTTAGAACCACAAAAAAAAAAACTCAAGGTGAACCAATGCAGATCAAAGCGTTGATGCTCTATACACTAAAAACTATGTTCTGACACTTAGCCAAATAATCAATCCATTTTTTCTTCACTGGAGAAAAAAATCTATATCTTCATGTTTGGTTACCATCTCCATGCTCACTCATGATTCACCAACCAATTGTACCTCAATGTAGATATCAAATCACAATGTTGACATCAATGACAACACTGTAAAGCTCATGCTTATGTTGCCAACAATCATATCAATGAAAATATCCGTAGTTTTCCAACACATATGTTTAAGAAGCAACCATAGGGTTAAATCACAAAATACAAGAGTAAATACAACCCCACATATGTCAATAAGGTCATTGTGGTACGATACATAAGGTAAAAAGTGCATGCAATAAATTGTGTGATTGCATCTTGTCATTGAGGTCTCAAGAAGGGCACCTAAAAGTAGAGAAGATGTTGACCCAATACTATACATAACCAAAAGAATGATAATCCAATAGAATAAACTATGTGGTATTTAATAAAGGATAGAATGGTATGAGGTATGTGTTAGGGACATGTTCCTATACAATACAATACTATATATTAAAGTAATCATACAACATATGTAACAATTAAGAAGGCGGAATCATAAAATTTCAAAAGATGGAATTCATAGGGTATGATGTTACAAGCACAACACAAAGTCCTTATTAGAATTTATCGAATTGCTTATAAACATAAAGGGCACTAAAGGAATATAAATGCTAAAAATAGGACATTTCAAAGTAGATGACAATAAAGTGAAGGTGCTTTCTTTCAAAAATGATTTATATGGCCATTTGTCTATTCATTTTTTCATAGATACAAGAAATGCAATTTGGTGTTGGCTTCCAATATGTGTAAGAATGATAAGGAAGTTTATTTTTCTTTGATTTTAAAGAAGTCTCCTTTCCCACTCAAGTCCATTTAATCTTCTAAATTATCATATATTTCATTTCTTTGTGGTCATTCTAATTTTACATCAATATCCCAGTTTATTCATGAGGTTTTATCTACAAAGCCTTATATGTAGAGAAAATAGAGATAAATTTCTCTTTCATTCATTGTTTTCTTTGCAACCACACAATAGAATATACTTATTTAACACTAAAGTTATGTAGGATAGGATTAAATAGAATGAAAAAACTATATTTCAAGTTTGCTAGAGGAGCACTAATTACACTTGCAATTAAACTTAAAGATACATTTTAGTGAAAATTGAGTATTTATTTTTGCATAATATAATATTTCATTAAAAATGTATATTTTTTTTATAGATATGAGTATAATTTAGATATTCTATCATTCTAAATCTTTAGGTAAATTAATTTGCGCATAAAGTATCTTAACTTAGATTTTTTATGCAAATGTAAAATGCATTTAAGATGCAAATGATTTTTAGGGTTGTAGCTTCTAGTTCTCTATGGATAAATGGTTTTAAGTCATTGAATGTATATGGTCAATTTGAAAATAGGAAAAAAAATTAATATAAACAATTTAAAAATCTGTCTTACTTTTCCTCATACAATAAAAAATTTCCCCAAACTCTATCATTTTTGTTAAATGCATACCTTCAAAAAATTATGAATTGATGATTCTCTTTCATATATATGCTTGCTAACAATGTTTTCTTTTCTTAAACATAAAAATATACCTTTTATGTGTTGTATATTATTATCATTGATTGCAATTCATTAAGTCATATTAATTTTTTATCACCTTTAAGATAACATGGTTTATAGTAAAACTTTAACATTTTTTAACCATTTGATTGGGAAATCCTATTTTCATTCCCAACTATGAAACCCTTTGTCGCATACCTATAAGCTTTGTTAGATTTAAATCTATCATAAGTTTTCTATCCATGTTTCTAAAATTTTATGTTTGTTTTAAATTTCTCAAAGCATTTATAATGGTAAATATGTTCAAATGCTCTTTGAATTGTTTTAGTACCTTAATTTTTTATTTGTATACTTTTTCACTAAAATTTTCCTTTTTGATATCTTCTAAAGACCGCTTGCATTTCTTAAAAAATGAATTAAGATTTACCTTTACTACACAGTTTTAAAATATTTTTCAAACATAAGATAAGAATGACAATATTTATGTTTATTAAAATATAATTACATCACAAACAAGGCCTTCCAAACTTAGAATTAATAGTGGAGCATGAGTGGATTCCATTTTGTTAGTTGCATGATTGTATTTTTGAACTGTAAAACATTTAAATCCCATTCTATCTATGGATCATGGAATATTAGAGCGTTCTATCTCCAACCATAACACAAATGTTCGACCAAAGGACATATGCCGAATAGTATCATGATTCCACCTCAAGAACAAACATTAATAATTGTGATTCAAACTACAAATCTTAAATGGGATCGAAACCCATTTTGAAGTGAACCCTTACATATATATTAGTTTTATATGGTTCAACTTTATTTGTTGACACATTACTTAAGAATTTACCAAATACTTAAGTATGTTAATTCGTGAGGTCATACGAATAGATCTGCCCTAGCTTGATGTGGTTGAGGGCAGTTAAATCGTGAATAGAAATGGGTGAAAACAGAGTCGTATTTATAAGAGCTTGTAAGTTGCCTTTCGTACAATCTCCAAAGTCTTTGAACGTGTGGAAGATTGTGCAGTTACAATTTTCAAAGTCTTCAGCGTGTGGAGGATGTAAACGATAATCGTCAAAGTCTTGTTCATGCGCACTTATTATTTTTCATTATTTTTCAGTGAAGAGAACGCAGATTTAATTATATTTCTACATGATTTTTTTGGTGTATTTTTTTTCGGAAATCATATTTATTTTCAAAGGTTTGATAATGAAATAAAAAACGTCATTTTATTGTTTTGCATTTGTAGAATAAAGACCATGGTTTTAGTAATCAATTCTACCTCCTCAATCAATTCCACTAGTACTTTATGTTTGGTTTGAACTTTCCCATTCTCTTGTCTCATACTTTCATGTTTTACATTGCTTTTTATATAGTTGTAATAGAGAAATTTGCATATTCATGACAATTTTTACAGAACAAAAATAATAAGTCAAAAGATTTTAATAAATGAGAAAAGATTGATAATGACTAATTTAAATTTTTAACAACCTTTCTTTGAAAAATCATTTTGAATGATCAAGTAGATTGACGACCCTTCTCTAAAAAATAATTTTGAATTATCAATATCAAGTGTTAGAGTCCAAGGAATTAGAAACCAGGTTTAATCAAATTAATCTTTGTTGGAATAAAGCTTGTCTCCTGAAGGAAAGCTTATTCACCTGGGTTGTGTCACATGGTAGGGTCCTAATGGTGGACAAATTCACAAAGTTTGGGTACCAGGGACCCTCAAGATTCCCATTGTGCAAATAGGTAGAAGAGACATTAGAACATTTGTTTCTAAATTGAAAATATACTCAAGAATGTTGGAATTGGTTATGCTCTAAATTCCAGTGGCAGTTGGCATTTCCTAATAGTTTTTAGGAAATTCTTAATAGTTTTCCCACACCTCATAAACAATCAATGTTTGGTGGTTTTTGGATCATGAGCCCATTAATCATCATTTGGGAAGTCTGGAAGAAGAGAAATAAACACACTTTTCAAGATAAGGAAATGTTAGTTTATAGGTTGCAAAACAAAATTGAGGCCAACATTGTGGAATACACCAATGTAAGATTGGAAGAACTAAGTACAAAAAAGATGAAATTTTACATTTGGGATGCCACAAAAATGAGGAATTGGTATGTATTGAAATTCCTAGCATATGTTGTGGAGGAGGGTACGATGACGACAAAGGACATAAGAAAGGTATGTTGGTCACCACCAGAGTTGGGGTGGGAAAAAATTAACTTCAACAGGGCTTCTAAGGGTAACCCTAGAATTTTAGGAGTAGGTTGTATTGTGAGAGACAATAAGGGTAGAATTTTGGGCAAGTTAGCAGTGTCTCTCCTTGAAGGAACAAAAATGCAATAGAATTTCAAGCCTTGATACTAAGACTTAGGCTTTGCAAAGAGCTAAACATAAGAAAGGTGGAAATTGAAGGGGATTCAACCCTGGTGATCAACACATTGCATTCAAGGAAGGTACCAAATTGGAAATTAGGAGTGAAATTGGAGGTCGCTCTAAGCATGGTGGGTGGCTTAGATCTTGTGACATTTAACCACATTTACATAGAAAGCAACATTAAAGTCGATCAACCATCCAACACGGGGGCTGATGGTATCACACTAAAAGAAATAAACATGTGATATAGGAAATGATAGTGGGTGGATGGGTAGGAAACCCGCTACAATTTAATGTGGAGGGTCTGTAGCTATCAGGAGTGAAAAGGTGGCTAGGGGAATTTCTTGTGTGGAAAATAGGAAGGTATGCGTGGAGGCCATGCTGGCATAGTAAGATAGCTTGTTATGGGTGGTATCCATGGTGGCCAAAGGGGTGGAGCTAGTATAGGTGTTGTAATCACCTTCCACACAACAAAGATATTCCTAATTATTATTAGTAAAGGCATGGGAGATTATCACTTTCCTAGAGAATTGACACAAAAGTTTCAAGTCCTTTCAAGGGTGTTAAATCATGTCCTTGAATAAATGAGTGATGACCAAGCATTATTCATAGGTTGAAGTTAAAGTGAATTGTACATGGAAGTACCACACAATGATGTTGGGACAACTAGGGGTTGCATAATAAAGATCACTGGTGGGAACATACAATTGTCATCAACTTAGTTACCATTGTATATACATTCCCCTTGCAAAGAATGGAAAAGCACATGGTAGAAAGATATAAGTTCATAGTAGTAATGTCCATCAAGTCATTGGTGGGCCTTGGTGCTGATACCCTAATCCATCTTGATTGTAAGCTCTAGCAAGCTGATTTTCATTGGGTCACTAACTAGAGGCTAAAAATGATTTTGTGCAAAATTGATCATCTCATGGTGGTGGTGGTCAAGATGTTGCTAGGAAAAGGTCACTTGGCTTACTATGAGATGTTGCGAGTCGACACACACATTGTATCTCACTTTCTAGTGTTGTTACTTGACATGCACATAGCCAAAGAAGAGGAAAGGGCTCTAATATGTGGTCTATTTAGGGAAGAATTTCCTGAGGGGGTTGGATGAAGTTCTTCAAGCGGTGATTCCAGGGATGAATATTCCTCGCTTGGGAAACCTGGCTCTTTTAAAGGTTCCTGGTAAAGTCATGAAGTATTATCCTTTTTTGTTTGAATTAAAATGAATGCCTCTGGTTTATCACAAAAAATTGATAGTGGCAGTGGCTGAATTTCTAAAGAAGGTCTTGAGGTTGGTGGCTATGGATGGTTTCAACTAGCTTCCTAAATTTGAGGCATATTCCAAAGAAAATGGGTTTTAGTAAGTTTGTCTCCATATGTAGGTAGTTGTTGAATGATCTGGTGGGTTGGTTTTGTAATGTCTCTCTATTGTGAATTTTGTTGGGTGCTATGAATTTTTAGAAGTTGGGTAGTTTTTTTGATAATGACAGTCTTATATGTAACAGTGTATATGATAGCCTCTCTATCCTAGGCTTGGGTAACGACAATGTAAAGGATTGCAGTCCTTGTAGAAATCTAGTGTAATGGGGTAGAGGAGTATTGGATTGGGTCGGGCTATGAATGGGGTTGAGTGTGTCGACCATCTCTGTGGTCATTTGGTAAAGTTGGGTCTATGAACAAACTAAAAATTTGTTTCCTATAGGGCTATCAATGTATTTTTTTGATAAATTAATATAAAATCCTAACTTATGTATAAAAAAAAAATCTTAAATATATAAAATTGTATCTTTTTTAATTGTAGAGTCTTGATGATCCAGGAGCATCTAGTGGTGTAAGGGCAATCTTGAATCACCCAAAAATAGTTAAATTTCAAGTTTCTCAATTTTTTGATGTTTTTACATTTTTGGATACCCTTTTCATCATAATGAAATTCTTAATTTATGGTTTTTATTTTCTATTCATG
>VDFB02178856.1:0-22066 GCA_007258455.2 Sequoia sempervirens
GTAGCTCAACCTCAATAGGTAGAATGGCCTTTGATCCATATACAAGAACATATGGTGTGGCTCCTTTTGGGGTACAAATACTGGTTCTGTAAGCCCACATAGCAGGTTTCAATTGAATGTGCCAATCTTGTCCAACATCATTAACGGTTTTCTTTAGGATCTTCAAGATGGTTTTGTTTGAGGCCTCTGCTTGGCCATTTCCTTGAGGGTAGTATGGTGTTGAAAATTGATGTTGAATATGAAACCTTTCACAAAGTTCTTGGACGTCCTAATTTTTTAAAGGTCTACCATTGTCAGTGACAATGGACTGGGGAATGCCATACTGGCAGATGATGTAATTCAGCATGAAGGATGCAATTTTTTTTCCTTTGATTATGTTTAGGGGAACAACTTCAATCCATTTTGAAAAGTATTTTGTGGTGGTGATGATGAATTTTTCCCACAAGATCTAGTTCCCACTGATAGAATGGCCATGTTGATGTAATCGTTACAATTATTGTGCTGGTGCATGTATGAGGTTTCCATGGATTTGACATTTTTGACACTTCTTGACAAATTGAAAAGACTCCATATTCAACCAGTAATACCCCAAGCATAGGAGTTTCTTAGCGAGAATTAGTCCACTTTAATGAGTTCCACATATACCTTCATGAACCTCACGTAAAGAACTTTTAGCTTCATTACATTCTAGACACTGAAGGAGAGTACCATCAAGACCTTGTTGGTAAAGTACATCGGCTATGAAGGTATGTCGAGCTACATGTCGAATGAAATTTCATTTTTGGTTTCAGGATAAATCAGGTGGTAGGGTGTTGTCTTTCAAATAGGTGTAGATATTCCCATAGGTTGAGGATTCAATGTCGACCAGATGGCATATGACTTGGGATTTAGGGTTATCATAGGTAGGGTTAAACACTTGTTCCACCATGAACTCATAACAGGCTCATTTTTCTAGTATCTATAGGAGAGAAGTAATGGTCTCCATGGCATTGACAACTTTGTTGCCTCCTCTAGGAATCTGATCAAATTTGATTTGAATAAAGTACTTTTTGAAATCATCAACCATTCTTTTATATGACATCAATTTTTCATCTTTTGTATGATATTCATCATTCACCTGATTTATGACTAGTTGAGAATCACCATAGACTTGCAACTCTGTGATTTTCCACTCCATAGTTGTCTTTATACCAATGATAAGTGCATCATACTCAGCTGTGTTATTAGTACAAGGAAACATTAACTTGTAGGACTTTGGAATGGTATTTCCTTGAGGTGTGACAAATAGGATTCCTACTCCTGATCCATGTTGCATGTAAGATCCATCAAAGTATAACATCCACTATTGTGTTGACATTGTTAGGAATCTACATTTGGAAACTCAATGTTCATGGGATGATCATCTTGTAATGGTGCTTCATCTAGTTGATCAACTATTTCTTGGCCCTTAATTGCTTTCCTATCCACATACTAAATTCCAAACTCACTCAATATCATTACCCATTTGGCTAGTCTTCTTGTCAGGGAAGCTTTGCTGAGTAGATACTTCAATGGATCAATTTTTGCTACGAGTTTGATGGTGTGAGTTAACATGTAGTGTCTTAGTTGTTGAGTAGAAAATACTACCACCAAACATGCTTTCTCAATGAATGTGTAATTGGTCTCATAGCCATTTATGGTTGTGCTGATATAATAAATAGCCCTTTCTTTTTCCGCAGAATCTTCCTGTGCTAATAGAGCACCCAAAGATACCTCTATTGTTGCAATGTAGAGTAATAATGGTTTTCCTTCAATTAGTGGTACCAGTATGGGTGGTGACATCAAATACTGTTTTAGTTGATTAAAATTTGCTTCACACTTTTCATCCTATTTTAAAGAAACGTTCTTGTGTAGCAAATGATTGAATGGATGAGTTTTATCTGCTAGTTGTGTAATGAACCTCCTGATAGACTAGAATCATCCCTATAAAGATCTGAGTTGAATTATTTTTTTAGGAGGAGGAATCTCCATGATGGCTTTTACTTTTGCAGGATCCACTTCAATGCCTTTATCTAATACAATATAGCCCAAAATTTTAGCTGATGTCACACCAAATACACATTTCTTGGGATTTAATTTGACATTGAACTTTTCCAACCTAGTGAAGATTTTGTCTAGGATTTCCAGATGTCCCTCTCTAGTGTAGGATTTTTCCAACAAGTCATCTACATAATCCTCCATAAAGGTGTGCATCATGTGATGGAAGATAGTGGTCATTGCACATTGATAAGTAGCCCCAACATTCTTCAACCCAAAAGGCATGATGTTCCAATAGAAAGCACCTCATGGACATGTGAAAGCAATTTTCTCTTGATCCTCTGGTGCTATTTTGATCTGGTTGTAACCTGAAAAATCCATCCATAAGTGATAACATTTCATGACCGACTATCAGATCCACAATGATGTCAATGTTAGGTAACATAAAATCATCTTTTGGAAAAGCTCTATTAAGATCTTTGAAATTTGTACATATCCTAATACTTTTATCTGGTTTTCAAATTGGTACAATTTTTGATATCCATTCAACATAATCAATAGGTTGGATAAATCTTGCATCCAATAACTTCTTCAATTCAGCTTTTACCAAAAGGGTGATATGGGGATGCATTTTTCTCAACTTTTGTTTCACTTGTTTGACTCCAGGTGGTACTAATAAATGATGCATGATAAGTTCTGAATCTATCCATGGCATATCAACATATGACCAAGCAAAGTTAATTTGTCTCTCCTCAAAGAACTTAGTGAAGCTTGGTTTTTCTTCCTTTGTCATGGATGCTGCTAGGTGTAGAGTCTTGACTGTTTCAGTTGTGCCAATGTTGATGGATTGTGTGGGTTCAATTTGTACTAAAGATCTCTCATGATAGTGTTTAGGAAGAGTGTCAAATCTCCCATATTTTGGCACCTCAAAGAGGTTTTCACCATTAGATGTACTCTTTATTTTTATTTTTTCTTGATCTAATACTGCCATTAAATGGTTTTTGCCATTAGATCAATTTTTGATATTCATTTTGTAGCTGAGAGATTTGACACTCCCCTTGTCTGAAGCTTCATTATAAGATTCCCTGGTGGAACATGTTTCAGGATCATCAGAGCAAAGGAAATTCACAATGGTGTCATGTTTTGGAAAGACAGGTATGTCAAGCAGCTTAGTTTGGTCCCAGTCAATCAGTACAGGGTGTACCAATGGCAAGGAATCATTTGATTGGCTAAGGTCAAAAGGGGTAAGTGTCATGATGGAAATATCATCAAAGTGTCCAATGGAAATATCGAGGTCTATGATGTTACTCTCTTCCAAAGTATCTATCTTGCGTGAAGTCTGATTGTCTTCACTTGAGTCATTGATATGTTGTGATCCAAATTCAAGAGGTCTAGAAATTGAACTTTGTCCCTCCATATGTGTTGGTGCATAATTTTGTATCACATCAATTTTCTTATCATGACAAGACTCTTCAGAGAGGGAATCCCACTCATACTCATTGGAATCCATTTCAGAACTGTCTCGCAATTGAAGGATTCTCTCAACAACCTATTGCATAGTTTCTTCTTTTGATTCCTCTCTGTATCCTAGTCTTTTTTTGTCCTTTGAATTGGTTATGGTAGGTTGTATTGGCTCTATGATACCTTCTTTTCTTTTTCCCACAAGATTGTTTCCTTCGTATCCCATCTTTTCTAGGATTGTCTTCCCTTTACCATATTGTTATGTTTGTACCCTGGAAGTTGATGCTTGTGATGTCTCTTCATCGTTGTATAACCAGTTTAGAAAATCCTTGTCTTCTGATTCATCCACTAAAGTGCCTACTTTGACAAATTTACCCTCAAAAAGTGTGGTTGGTTGTGAAGATTGTTGTTTTGATGTGGATGGCTATCCATATGACTTAGGAGAAGACATCAATAGTGAAAGGCATAATGATTGCTCAATAGAATGTTCCCCCATGCCTTTGTATTTCAATTGGACCTTTTCAAACTATTTTGATAAGACATTCATTTTAATTTTATTGTTTGAATAAGTAGAATCACCAATCTCCTTATCCTTTGACTAAACCTTTTTCTCTGGATGATTTGACAAAGAGTTGATTTGACCTTCCTTGTTTGATGAACTAGGAGTGATGGATTCCTTTTTATGTGGTACAAAGGTGTCTTGAACTGATTTAAGTGTGTTGCAATATTGTGGATTATTGGAATCAATTGAAATGGTGATTTCTTATCCATTATAGGGAAATTTCAAACATTGGTGATATGTTGACGACACTGCCTGCATCTCATGAATCCAAGGACGTCCCAAGAGTATGTTGTATGTCAAATCCTTATCTAATAATTGGTAGATTATATCTTTGACAACTGGTCCCACTTGAATTGGTAAGACAATCAAACCTTGGGAGGATCTCTCTTCATCATCATAGGCTTTTATAGTGATTTTCCTTCTAGGATCAATAACATTTTTTGAATATCCAAGTGCATAGATAAGTATTAAAGTACAAATATTTAGGCCAACTCCACCATCTATTAGAACACATTTGACCTTGTGTATGTGAATTAAAACCTCAATGTGAAGGGAAGCATTATGTGGATGGTTAATTGATACATCATCATATTTAGAAAACAATAAGTAATGAGGTGTGGTCAAGTGTCCCACCATAGCTTGGAATTGGAAAAATTATAGATCATTTGGTATTGTGGTGGCTACTAGAGATTGTTCTAGAATCTCCTTGTGAGCTGGTGAAATCTTGAGAAGTTCTAATATGGATATTTGAACTGGTATTTTCTGCAATTGGTCCACTATGTTGTATTGAGTTGTAGGGACATCAACAGTTTCTTTGGATGTAGAGGAGGCAACTCCTTTCAATGTTACCTTAGCTTGCCCTCTCATGGTTGCATTGACTGGTTGGGAATCTTGTTTCTCTTTGATTTTAATGACATTAATTTTATTGTCACTTGTAGCAATGTTTGTGATCAGATTTATTGGTACAATGTCATTAATTTGATGTGATTTGGTGTTGATATTATAAAAATGAGTTTCAGCTATAACAAGGCTTTGTTCATGCTCAACTAGGATGTCATCAATTGGATTATCAGCTGCAATAATGTCTTTCTTGTCATGGGTTTGATCATCAAAAACCTCAATATGGAAAATGGTAGAATCATAAACATAGTTCACATTTTTTCCTTTGGTGTTTGATGAAGAGGACTCCCCCTTTTCGTAGTTTGGTAAAGGATTCTTGAATGCTCCATGATCATTGTTTTTTTGGGGTCCTTCTACAAATATTGTCATGTTATCAATCAAGTCTTGTATCAAATGTTTCAATTGCATGCAGTCATTGGTTTTATGTCCTTTGTTTCTATGAAAGTCACAATAATGTGCATCATTCCACCATGAAGGTTTAACTTGTGGTTCCCAATTTCTTGCCTCTGGTAATGTTATAACCTTGGCTGCAAGAATATCCTTTAATGTTGATTCTAATGACTGTCCCAAAGGTGTGAATCTTCTTCAATTTGATGATGTTCGGTATGGTGGTGGTTTAGATTCAACATTACCTTGATTGCTATTTTGATTGGAATTTTGGTTGTTGTTTTGATTGCTGGTTGGATTGTTGTTTTGATTGGTCTTGGTGGCAGTTGTTGTCAAGTTAAATATTGGTTTTTCATTTTGTGTTTTAGATGAACTATCATTGTTACCAACATTCTTGTTTCTTTGCCAAAAAATTGGTTTATCGCTATTGTTATAGTGATTAGAAGAGCTAGCTGAGTTATTTCCTTCATTGTAAATTTTTATGACTCCTCTCTTGACCAAGGATTCTTCGATTTTGATTCCATTTTTGATCATTTTTTCAAAGGTAGGTGGGCATTGTAATTCAAGCCTATAGCTCATCTCATCATTTAGGTTGTCAATGAAGATTTCCATCTTTTCCTTTTCAGGTATGGGATGAGAATATCTTGGAAACATTCTTCTCCATCTTTGCAAAAATGTGAGGAACGATTCACCATTTTTTTGCTTTGTGTTGCAAAGGTCCTTCATGGTTATCTCATGTTGTATGTTATAGGAGTATTGGGTGATGAATTTATTAACCAACTTTTTGAAGGTCTTAATTGGTGGTGCAAGTTTGGAGAACCATTCCATGCATTTTTTGCCAAGGCTATGTGGGAACAGTCTCATCAAGTAAGTTTCTTCATGTGAAAATTCAAGACTCATGGTTCAAAATTCCCTTACATGATCTATAGGGTCTATTTTACCATTGTATTTATCATACTTTGGGAATTCACAATGTTTGGGAAAAGGAATGATGTTGATATTTTGGTCAAAAGGATATGGGAAAATGTCTTGTAGCAATTATCTTTTTGAGGTTCCCCTTTGCATGTCTTGAATCTACTGTTGGAGATTTTTCATTTGACAAGTTAGAGCAACTACTAGATTTGTGTTTGGTGGATCAAATTTTGTCCTTTTAGGAGTTGCTTTCAATTGATTAAAATAAAATTCATTAAGCAATTTGACACCTTGTTTAGCCAACATTAAAAAGTATTTTTCCCCATATTTTTCAAAAATATTTTCTAGGAACTTGTGGAAATTTGGATCTTGTTGAGCATGTTGGATGTCTTCCTCAGTTATTTCCTCACCTCCAGATTGGTGAATTCCATGGAAATGATTCTCTTCAGCTTCAACCATGATGTTTTGAGTTTCAAGTTCTTTTTCTTTGAGTTTCTACTTTTGTAATATTGTTTGAATGGGCATACAAGTGTTATAATTTAACTAAACTTTTGATCCTTGTTTGAGGGAGTGCCAAGGATAAAAACTAAGTCAAATAGAATGATAAATTATATTGATGAGAATAAGTTTGAGTCTGATTATAAAACTTTGTTTCGTGATGAAGGATGACAGATCCTGATGATGAAACTCAACTTAATAATTAGAGGTGTGATAGGTTTGATGATTTAGGAGCTTTAAGGTGTTAGATCTTGGTTTAGTTTGAAGAATTTCACTTGTAAATGTCAGTTTCAACAAGTTTAAGGCATTGGTGTGACTGAGGAATGCTTTTGTTCTGACAAGGATCCTTAAATGTGGTTTAAACTGACAAACATGGTATGAATTTAGCCCTCTAGTTTTGAATTTAATGGATGTGCTAAAATAGGGTATGGATTAGCTAAAATACTACACTAATGTGCCAAAAAATAGACCAAATGCACTAGACTATACTAAATATTTGCTAGAAAACAAACTCAATGTGTTAAGAAATGACACAAATGCACTAGAGAAAGCATTGGATGCGCTAAAAGCTAGACTTAATGTGTTGAACAATGACTTAAATACACTAGAAAATGGGTCAAAAGCACTAAAACATGCCAGGGATGCACTAGACTGCCCCTCCTAGATGTGATTTCGACTGGTTATCCTATAGGTGAATGTGCTAAAATATGGAACTGATGTGTTGGAAGATGACCTATATGCTTTACATGATTGACTCAATGCAATGAAAGATGACTGAGATTCGCTAGACTATCCCCTATATGTCCCATAAAACTGACTCTATGTGCTAAAATATACTATGAATGTGCCAGAACAGTGAATGAATGCGCTAAATAAAGCAATTTATGCACTAGAACATTACATGAATGTGCTAAACTAGAAGTTTTTAGTATTTTTGACAGTTTGTCTATTTTTTTTTGCTTTGAATCTAAGTGTTTCGGGGGTGTAATTAGTTGAACAATGAATTTTGCTTGGTTTCTAGTTTGCAAATTATGTGAAGTAAGTGCTTTAAATGGATTATTTTCGTGAATTATGACTTCAAACACAACAAGAAGTTGTCAAAGAATTGTTTCTACGTAGGAACTAAACATTGAGTGTGTATTCAAGAATTTGGTCCAATTCCTTCAATTTCCATAGGTATAACACAAGAGAAGACATATCAAGCTCTTTTCTAATCTCAAGGGTCACTTAAAATACCACAACCCACATCTTAGAACCATGTGAGCTCACACAACTGTGTCACTCCCTAGAGGGCATCCGTGTTTTTTCCTTTCCTTGGTCTTAACCAAAGTCAAATCCTCCACTTTTGGCTAGTACTCTTTGATGATTATATGGTGAGTATCTTTAGGGAAGATTCTTCCCTCCCCTTACACTATGATGTTAGAAGTGTTTAGAGACTGACTCAGTTGGCTTCTACACTAAGGTTCATAATAAGGGTTTCTGTTCGATGTGATAATAGATAAAACACCTTAGGAGACCTCCCAACCTTTAGAAAAAAGGCTTTGGGGATGGTTATCTTGCACACTACCGTCGAATTGCAGACTTTTCTTGTATTCACTTTTGATTATAGTGGGTCAGAAAACTTGGCTTTAGTTGTTCCCACTTAGGTCATTCCCATAGGGTGAGTACTTTTTCCCTCTATGATAGGCCTTCTAAAGGTGCTAACAAAGCATAAAATAATGAGTCTAGCATTCTGGTCACCTAGTTAAGGGGAGAGCATAGGCCTATCACTTCAAGCACAAAAGAAAAGGGGTTCTTTAACCTTATAATTAAACTAGGTTCCTAATTTAATTAAAAGGAGATAATAAAAACTCCAGCCCCTACATACATCATTAGTAGTGCACAAGATTATCTTTGACCAACGTATAAAAGTACTTGCAAACAAAAAGTGATGATCAGTTCTCGGGATTTTAAAATTTTGCAAAATAAACTAGATGCACTAAAACAATCATCAAATGCACTAAAGTATCAACCGAATGTGCTAAAATAACTATCCAATGCGCTAGGAAAACTAATGGATGCACTAAAATAAATACCAAATGCACTAGAAAACCCCATGTATGCACTGAAACAGATGTTGTATACGCTGAAAGATCCTTTGGATGCATTGTAATAGGGACCATATGCACTACAAGAACTCACGATCACACTAAAATAAGTTCACGTCTAGAATCTGTAACACAACTTCTAGAAAATGTCAATAAAAAGGGGCTATGCCCCACGGTGGGTGCCAAAAATATGTTGTGTGAATTGTGAGAGTTAGTCAAATTGATGCTTCTGAGGTTGGTATTTTCCTCATTCAAGAATCTAAATTATCCACATAAATTTTTGAAACTTCTATTTCTAAATGGGGAAGATGAAAATTTGTAGCTATACCAGCTCAAGGAGCTTCTGGTGGTTTAGTCTCTTTATGGAATCTGAGAACAGTTACAGTAGAGCCTGTAAATGTTGATAATAACTGGCAACTCTTAAATGTTCAAAGCTTTGATTTACAGTTTAAGCTATTCAGCGTTTATGGTCCTACTTCAACTCATGATAAAAAGAGGTCATGGGATTTGTTGATAGCCTTAATTCAGAATTTTAATGATCAAAAAGTAATTATTGTTGGGGATTTTAATGCGGTTGTGTCTCTCAATGAAAAGCAAGGAGGGATATGTCTATCCCACAAAATAATTTCTGATTTTGGAAATTTCATATCAGATAATTATCTTAGAGATATCTTACTAGATAAGGGGATGTTTACTTGGACAAATCAAAGGAGAGACTTCTCTTAAATAGCAGTTCGTTTAGACAGGTTTCTAGTGTCTCAAGATTGGGTAGTTGCATAAGCTTATCTTTGTAGATTCTCCCCTTTGTTGGATCAAATCATTATGTTATAATGTTATCTATCACTCGTCAAATAGGGATTTCAGCTCACAAGCCATCATTTAAGTTTGAGAAAATGTGGTTATGAGATCCAACATTTCTCCCTTTATTACAACAATGGTGGGAAAGTGCACCAGTTCATCAAGGTACAAAAATGTTCCAACTATTTAAAAAGTTGCAATATACTAAAGGGAAAATTAAAGAATGGAATGTGAGTGTGTTCATAAATATTTTTGCTCAGAAGGAAGAGACAACTAGGAAATTGGCACAAATTCATGAATACATCATCCAAATTGGTATGAATGTTATCATTTATGATAAACATAAAGAACTCCAAGAATTATGGGAAGAACTAAGCAAGAGGGAAGAGTTATATTGGCAACAAAAGTCTCGAGAATTATGGTTAAAAGAGGGTGACCAAAATACAACAAATTTCCATGCATTTGCACAACATAAAAGAGCTGCTAAAAATATCTTTTCAATTCAGGAAGCAAACTCAGGGAAACATCTAAACAATGCTAAAGATATTCAAGAAGAAGGAGTGAATTTTTTTAAAAACCTCCTTGCACCTCTTAAGTTTGCTACTACTGCTATATAGGAAGAGCAAGAGCTATTTTCTGCGATCCTCAATCTCATTTCTTCAAATGACAATGAAGCATTGCTCAAACCATTCACATTAGTAGAATTAAAGGGTGTTGTTTTCTTAATGTCTCTAGATAAGGCTCCAGGCCATGATGGTTTTACAACTCTATTCTTTCAAAAATGCTAGGATTTTGTGAATTATGATCTTCTTATGGCTATTAAGGAATCTCGTAGATTAGGAAATTTTTTAAAGCACTTCAACACTACAAACATAGTAGTACTTCCAAAAGTAAAGGAACCTAAATTTTTTGCAGATTTTAGGCCTATATCACTTTGCAATATAGTGTATAAAATTTTCACAAAAATAATATATTTAAGATTGCAGCCTTTTATTTCAAAAATCATATCTCCTGAGCAAGGAGGATTTGTAGAGAAACAATAGAAGGGGCATTGGTGGCACATGAGATTCTCCACTCTATCAAGGAAAATAATTTGTCTTCTTTCATAGTTAAACTAGATAGGATGAAAGCTTATGATAGAGTAGATTGGGAATTTTTGTTAAAAGTGCTTGACAAGTTTGGTTTTGCAAAGAAATGGTGCAAATGGATACTCTTGTGTCTTTCAAGTGTGAATTTCTCAGTTATAATCAATGGTTCACCATGCAGTATCTTTCAAGCAACCCAAGGGGTGAGACAAGGAGACCCATTGTCACCATTTCTTCATAATCATGGTAGAAGCTTTGAGCAGGTCAATAAAAGATAAGCATTCTAAAGGTTTATGGCAAGGTGTTATCATCCCTCAAATAGATTTTTCAGCTGCCCATAACTTATTTGTAGATGATACTCTTCTTTATGGGAAGGATTTTGTTACAGAAGCAAAAAAAATAAAGGAAGTATTGGATAAGTATTCATTGGTATCAAGGCAAAAGATAAATGCACAAAAATAAAAAAATATTTGTCTTTAACTCCAAAATTGCAATAAAAAAGAAGATTTTAAGAATTCTGGGATTTCAAGAGGCTGAGCTTCCTTGTAAGTATTTAGGTATACCTTTTTTTATGGGGTCTAATAAGCCATCTTATTTGGATACAATTATTGATAGAATCAAACAAAGGATTAGTGCTTGGAAATCTATATGCTTATCATTTTCAAGTCGTATTCTCCTCATAAAATCAATCCTTTCAACAATACCCAATTACTTCATCTCTGTCCTAAGGGCTCCAAATTCAGTAGTTGAGCAGATTCAAAAGATCATAAGAGGTTTCTTATGGAAAGGGAATATGAATGATGCAAAAAAAATTCCTCTTGTTTCTTTGGATAGTATGGTCTCAGAAAAACATAAAGATGGTGTAGGGTTACATGATTTACCTAAACACAATCAAGCCTTTGGGGGAAAATTAATATGGAAAATGTATGCCAAACCTGAATCCATATGGTGCTCTTTAATGAGAACCAAATATTTGGATAGTCAAGATCCTATGAGAATTTTCACAGTTTCTAATCTGTTGGAAGGTTTAGTTATGTGGAATTTCGCGCTTTCATGTAGAAAATTAGTAACATATTACATCTCTTGGGAGGTCAATAGAGGTGATGAAGTTAATTTTTGGATTGACTCTTGGAATGGCCACTCTCCTTTGAGCAATAATAATGATTTTCAGTCAGCCATTCCAATTATATCACAAATGTGGGGAACAAAATTAATAGATTATGTAAATTCCATTGAATCTTCATCAAGGAGAGTAAAATGGAAAGAATTCCCCTCTTTGTGGATATCACAAGAGAAAAAGGATTTATTATCAAACATCCTTCAAAATATAGAAATTTTCATAACGAACAAACCTGAACATATAATATGGGAACCATCAAAGGATGGATCTTATTCAGTAAAATAGGGGTATAGAGCAATTCTCAGCAGAAGGGATCCAACTCAGTCTCAAAGAGAATTCTCATTTTGTTAGAATAATTTTGTCCTCCCAAAATTAGGTAGCTTTGCTTGGCTAATAATGAGAAAGAGAGCATTGAAAAGTGATCATCTAGTTAAATTAGGCATTGCAAAACCATTCAAGTGTGTGTTATGTGACTGAGATTTTGAAAATTATGATCATTTGTTCTTGCATTTCTCTTTTGCATAGTCTTGTTGGTCATTTGTCTTGAGGAAAGTGAAGTATTCAATGCCCCTTCCTAATACAATTTGGGATCTCTTCTCTGCTTGGCCAGTGCTCTACAAAACTTCCTTTTTTTGCATGCATCTGGTAGGTTATTCCAACAATGGTAACATAGGCTATCTGGTGTGAAAGAAACAAAAGAATTTTCAGAAAAATGGTTTCATCTGTACTTTTTGTTCATGTTTTGATTGAAAATTCTATCTCAGAGATAGTCAATTCTTGGGTCCAAAACCATAAAAATGTTGGATCACTATTTTCAAATTGGGATAATTACATTTTACAAAACTAGAAACATATAGTTCTTCCATTTAAGGGAAGCTTAAAACAACCAAAAAACAAAAAGATAGATAGGAATTCAGTTAAATGGTCACCTCCATCTCAAAATTTCTCAAAACTGAACATTGATGGGGCATCCAGAGGCAACCCTGGAACTTTGGGAGTAGGCTTTTGTATTAGAGATAACAAAGGTTTTCTCAAGGTAGCTAGATCACTATCTTTACCTCCTGGAATAAATAATATGGTAGAATCAATATCTCTTCTTTATGGGTTGCTCTTGGAAAAACAATTGCAGATCAAAACACTACATATTGAGGGGTGACTCTCTTTTAATAATAAATGCATGTAAAGAGAGATCATGTTTTAATTGGGCCTTGAAATATGTTTTGGAGATTGTATGGAAAATTTTAGATGATTTTGAAGATGTTTAGATTTCCCATACTTATAGAGAGGGAAATGTTCTAGTAGATCGTTTGGCTAATTTAGGTTGTGATAAAAAGGAATTTCTTTATATTCATGATAGCAATAACAATAATGATTTCACTTGTATCCAGGAGTTGGAAAATTTGAGAAGCATAATTGAAGTTAATTATTCTTTATTATGAGTACCTTGTTCTAAGACCAGGTAATATGCCCCCTTTATTTAAATTGGCCCTGACATCATTAGGTCCTCTATCACATAATCAAGTAGATTGGTTTATACAAAGCATAAGCATTAATGATGATTTATCTTTCCTCATGGGTACTTGTTCCATTGTTAAAGGACAAAAAAATAGCACCCAATGATGTTAGCATCAAACTAAATATTCAGCTTGGATCACATCACCTCATTCTCTTATGCTTCTTCAAGTTGGTGACAATTTATGGGTACTGGGTAATTATGATTTGTTATGTAGACTCTACTGCTAAGCATCTTAGCATTCACTCAACATGTATGAGCATTTATGGGAGCAATACATTGTATGTACATATCTCCTCGTATATTTGCTTATAATGATAAGATTTCTCTTTAAACTTAGTAAGTAGAAAGTGGTTTCTAGTTTACTCATTGCAAATACAATAGTTTTTGTAGTGTTTGTTAGCATCATCTTGGTAGTGCATGCGTTGGTTTGAAATTGATTATAGTTGCAATGGTGCTTCATCCTTGGAATTATAGAGTTTTCTTACTAGTAAAATTGTGGGAAAAGCCCATTGAAGAGTATATCACGTAGGAGATATTGAATTCCATATTCAAAATTGATAATGCAAGGGTGGAGGAATGTATTCTAATCATTATGGGTATTGAATTTACTAGTCCTTGTGCTCGCCGTATCCTCTTCCCTTCACAGGTGATCTATATTTTTCTCTCCAATGCTTTGGATTTGTTTCTATCCCTGAATGAAATCAAGGAACTGACTAGGAATTTCATTAAGTTTCAATTTCAAATGGATAATTCCGTTCTTCAAGCTATTCAACAATACAATTTTTATAATGGAGAAGGGTTTATTTCGGGTCTTTTCCCAAGACAATTGGTCCAAAAATGTTAGGGCTTTGGTGCAGGGGAACCTACACCTTGGAATGAAAGGGAAAAGAGTCCTTGAAGGTTCAACAAATTTCATGATGACAATGAATTCTAGGATGGAATAAGAATGTTTTGTGCTTATTTAGGCTTAATAAGGTCTAAAAAAAGACCAATAATAATGTAATTGGGAGCACCTTGGGGTCTCCATGCCTCTTGAAGGTATTGTTTTTTTTTTTTTTATGTGTTGTCAAGAAGTTTGGGATGTAATAAGGTTCCAAGAACCATCTTTCATGTCTTGTAACAAGTTTTGGGTTTGAAGTCAAGTCTAGTTGTAAGAACAAGGTCTCCTTCCTCACCATGTGAACTTGGTGCATCTAAGAAATTTAAGGAATTAAGATGCCTTGGTGAAACCAGGTATTTGATGGGAGTATCTTTGATGTTTTTGATGTGTTTTATGGTGTTTTAACACATTTTAAATGTTTATTGTAAGTGGGCTTCTTGAGAGTAGTATAAATTGCCTTAACTAGGCAATTAAGAGTCTAGTTTGGAATATTTTAAAAATTAGTTGTTTCCAACATCCAGCTAATTCAAAAATCAGTTGGAGGGATTTGGAAAGAGGTTTCAAAGGTTGAAATAGGCCTCTTTTGGTCGAGGCATGTTGATTCTGAAGTTTGGAGAAAGTTTGAATAAAAAGAAACCCTATTTTTCCTCATTTTCTGTGTGTAAAATTGCTGCTAAAACGTGTGGTACGGAATAATTATGTACTGTACAAGCTGAAGACCATAATGGATCGATAGATAATTGAACTATATTTCTTTTGGTGGTGGTTTGAGCCTTTTTCATTAAGAATTGAAAGAGATATTTGCGTTTTACTAAAAGTGGTCTGGAAAACCCTCAAAATTCAGGTTTGGTCAAAAAAGCTTTATAACTCGCCTTCTCCACTTGCTCATGGCCTGATTTTTGGTGGGAAGGTGAGGAAGATCATGTAATTTATGTTCTTGAAGGTCTTGGAGGATGGAAGGGGTTCTGGTGCAACTTTTGAGCAACCCTAGGCTTGGCATCTCTATGTGACAAGCCAAAATTTGTTGCAAAAATCTGATTTGAGGTAAGATTTGTGAGTTTTCTGTTTTGTGTTGCTTGGGATCAGTTGGAATGAGTTTATTGAAGGTATAGGAATACATTCATTGGCTTAGGGCTGTTGGGGTGTGCCAAGGTAACCATACTTGCATTTGAAAAGTGTCTTTTAGGCCTCCTTGTAGCGTTATAAAACATGTTATTTGTTGCCCTTTGTGTTGGAGTCAAAACTTGTGGTTTTGGGGGTTTGTGGAGGATAGTATCAAGTGTCAAAAACCATTGAGTTTGGCTTGGTTTCATTCACTAGAAGGATTTCATGTTGACTGTCCATTAGACAGGGCTACAAGGGCTACAAAGCATAATATGGCAGCAATAGATGAAAGAGTGTTCCAAAGTGAGAAGTCTTGTTTGTTGGCTTAGTTTAGCCATGTTAAGAGATTATGAGTCATTTCCAAGCCTCCTGATTGTATTTGGGTGTGTGGATTTAAAATAATGCTTAATTTTCTCATTAGTTGTATGGTGTATTAAGGAGTTTATTTGAGCGTATTTGAGAGAAGCTCTTAAGAGACTGTCTTCCCCTGCCACTCTACATCAGGCTTTGAGGAAATTTTTGATGCTATTCGACTTTCTCTTCAAAACAAGAATGAAAATATTTTGTTGAGAGCCTTATGGAAAAATAGGAGTGTGTGCACGCTAATGGAATTGGAAATCAAAGACAAGTTTTATGCTTTGTCTTTTCTTCATGCATATATTTCGTGCCCTGGTAATCAAATTTTGCAACTGGACTTGCAATTGTGGGTAAATTCTCCAAACCATATGTCAAATCATGGCCAAAATGTTTAGAATCAGGGTCACATTGCAAACCACCTTCAAATGTCTTCCGTTGCAAGATCTTTGTCTTGTCTGTCGACACACTTGGAGCCTTAGGGTTCCCAATGCTATGCTCGAAGGGATTTCAATAGAAATATTCTACAAGCAGAAAGGATGGATGAAAATTTGACAAATGAAAAAGCGACAGGTGGAAAAGTTTAATAATTTTATAGGTTTTTGCATATCAGGTCTTATGATTTTTGTATTGGGTCTTCATATGGGGATATAAATGTATCAAATAATAGTGTTTGTAAGGGTTGGGTTAATGAAAATTTTGAAACATTTTGTAAGGGTTTAATTGCTTTAAAATATGATGTCTGTAAGGGTTGGGTTAATGATCATTTTAAAATGATTTGTAAGGGTTGGGTTTTTAGACATTTCGAGTCGCTTCTCAGCTAGTATAGTGGTTGGTCGGGGTTGGTCTTCTTTTTTAGTAGGTTTTTCATAGGTTAGCTTGGGTAAATGTTGAATTTTGAACCATCAACATTCTTTGTACAAACAATTTGCAACTATCTCTTTTTGCATGCTTGAAGCTATAACTAGAGGTTTTCTTATTGGTTCTTTCTTGCCGGTACGCTCCCCAAAATGAGATTTTGTAATACTTTATTTAATATATAATAAAATATATTAGTGGCTTGCCACTTTCGCCAAAAAAAAAAATCAAACACACAAAACCAATGAAACGTATTACATTAGAGATTTGAATCATAAAACTAATCTAATTGCAAACAAAGAAAATTCTCCAAAATTGTTCCATTATTCTCTATTCTCAAGGATTCATTAAATCATATTGGCTCTTAGATTTGTGTATGCACTATGATTGTTAGAATGACAACTTGAGAAACAAGATGCTATTCAAAATTCAAGACTCTAATTCCTACATGATTTAATAAGCTATATGATAATGCTGAATGATGATATGATATTAAAGGATAAAAATGATAATGGTGATATGACAATGGATAATGATGCTAAATGCTATGGTGGAAATGCTATATGAAAACTAAAATGTAGCTATAAAACTAAGCCATGATTCTAAACTAAAATGCTTCTACAATGAAACTTGCTAAATGCTAAAATGTTCTAATGCTCTAAACTTATGCTCTAAATGATCTCATATGATTTTTGCATAGTAAGTTTTCTCAAAGATGTGTTGCAAAATGTTGTAGAATGGGCTTGTATTTATAGGATTTCCAAAGCATCTTATGATGTGGCAGCAACCGATGGTCAGGATTTCAGCATGAGAGATGAACAATGGAGATGGAAGAAGTTAGAGAGAATCATGGAGGATGTTCCCTTGACTATGAACACCATGCCAAGTGTATGAGGGAATAAAATGTGTGAAAGAGACAAGTGTCCAAAGCTTGTTTTGGAATTGGTTGAGGATAATTGCAATTTAAATATTGGACTTATTTAAATTCATGTGACACTTGATGAGGTGGCAAGAGGAAAATTTATATAGACATGTGCCTAAATTCAAGTTGGGAATTTAAATTTAGTGAGAAGATTATTAATTAAATAAAACAAACTATTGACATTTGTTTATTTAATTAAATTTAGAAGAACGTGATTTAAGATGGTAGAATTAGAAAAGTGTGAACTATAGAAATAAATTTATAATTTATTTATAAGTAGATGAATTAAAGGGGTCATTAATTAAATAACTTGTATTTAATTAATTAATTATCTTGACCGATTTTAGGTGTATACATCAACAGTTCGATATTTCCTTAAATCCCAAAAAATGTGTCTTTGGAGTGCCTCAAGGTAAGCTACTTGGATTTATAGTATCTAAAGAAGGAATAGCAATATAACCTAAAATGGTTAGATCTATAATGGAATTACCCCTGCCACTAAACTAGAAAGGACTCTAGTCATTTTGGGGAAAATAAATTTCATCAATAGGTTCATTTCGGACTTTACCGGTATTGTGAGGCCTATTACACTAATGCTTAAAAATAATCTGTTGTTCAAGTGGACCCCCAAAGGAAAAGAAGCTTTTGAGAAAATAAATATAGCGATTTATGCTGCTCTAGTCTTAGCTAATTTGGATTTTTCCAAAGATTTCATACTTTATATATACAATGGTCAGGATAGTATAGCTTTGGTGCTTACTCAGAAAGGAAATCAGAATGATGGAGAACATCCTATTGCATTCCATTCAAGAACCTTGAAAGGTTATGAGGTTAGGTATAAATTTGTAGAAAAGCAAGCTTTTTCCATAGTTAAAAGCTTAAAAAAGTTGACAGTTGGTGTCGGCCAACAAGATCACTATCCTCATATCACATCCCAGTGTGTGGGAATACATCACAAAAGGCGAGATTACTTAAACAAGAGAAAATTGGATCACTAAGATCCTAGAATATGATGTGGACATCAGACCAACCAAGTTGGTTCGGGGAAGAGGTCTGTGCAAATACATCACATATGAAACAAGTCTTGAGGTTGAAAAGGAGAGTCAAGTCTACTCGAACCAATTTGAATCTGAAGAATCTTGGGTGTCTAATTGGACATAGTGTATGCACAAAGGGTACTACCCGACTAACCTTTCACTTCACAAAAGGAGTTACTACTGATTGTAAGGTGTCATGTATGTATTAATTGAGGGTGTACTATTTAAGAGAAATTATGATGGTGTGCTACTTTGATGTCTCAACAACCTACAGGCAGAAAGAGTTCTTAACAAATTTCATCGTAGTCCCAAGGGTGGACATTTTTCTGCCAAGACTACCACTTTAAAGATAATGTGAGCAGGATATTATTGGCCCTCTATGTTTGCTAAAGCACATCATTTGGTGCAAAAGTGTACACAATGTCAATATTTTGTTGGCAAAATAAAAATGCTGCTTGACCCCTGAGCCTGATTGTAACCAAAGAACCCTTTTCCCAATGGGGTTTGGATTTTATCGGCATGATAAATCATATTTCCAATGTTAGACACAAGTGAATCCTCATGGCAACTGGTTACTTTACAAGGTGGACAAAGGCCGTTGCCCCGAAGAATGCAATAGAAGGAGAAATTGTTAATTTCCTCGAAGAGATAGTAGCAAGATTTGGTCCGCCCAAGACCATCATATTCGATAATGCTTGAGATTTTGTTGGGTCAAGGATGTCAGATTTTGCTATCAGACATGGGATTTTCCTTAAAAATTCATCAAATTACTACCCACAAGGGAACAGGTTAGTAGAGTCCACCAACAAAAACCTAATTAGGTTAATCAAACCCATTGGGTCAAAATGACAAAGAGATTGGCACAAACATTTATGAGCTACTCTATGGGTGGACCGAATTACCCCCAAGCAGATTTTGAAGACCTCCCCTTACAAGTTGGTGTACGAAAAAAGAGGTAGTGATACCTATTTTCATAGAAATCTCTACTTTACAACTATTGAAAGCCCTGGAGATTGAAGAAAATGGTGGAATAGAAGTACAGTTAGTAGAACTCCTCAAGATGGAGGAAGATAGAGAAAAGCCTCATGGAGGCATGATCAATCGCCAACAGACAATCAAGTGATGGTTTGAAAAAAAGACTTCTAACCTAGAATTCAAAGAAGGGAGCTTGGTGCAAAAGTACAATGAACATACTGCAAAACTAGGGAAACACACGAAATTAGAAGCACTATGGAAAGGACCTTTTTGAATCAGCGCATGCAAAGAAAAGAACGTGTACGATCTTAAAGATATGGAAGGCACCACTTTAGATATACCAATAAATGGTATTTATTTGAATATTTTCCATTAAAATGCATAATTCTTTAAACTTTTTTAATAGTTATGTACCATATGTAAAATTTTTGTAAATATTTCAAAATTTTGAGAATAAAACAACCTAAGAACAACACAGAAGAGGTAAAAGCTTGTATTATATTTATCAATTTTTTTACATATAATGCAAGTCCAAGGTTCAAATTTAAACATAAGTCTCTCTTGAGCAAACCTAAAAGGAGTTATGAAGTCAAAAGATCTAATAGGGAGGAAATGTGCAAAAATAGTTAGAAAAGGCCTCCAGCCATCACTCAAGAAGCCATAAAGGCTCATTATTAGGTCTTCCTTCTTCTTCCTATTCTTTTCTTCTTCTTCATCTCCTTTTCAATTAGGTTGCAAAAGGGTGGCTCAAAACACAACAAACATGAACTCCTTGAAATAGGCTCAAGGCCTACTCAATGTGACTCTACACCAGGAAGTTGAAATGCTTCCTCAAGGCCAGTTCCAGAACTCACTCCACGCCATACTCTCGTAGCAAAAATGGCTGCTGGCTGAGAAGAGCATTGGTGCGTCTCAACATCCATGGTGTGGAAGTCAGAGAGGAAGGGAAACCAGGGTACATCTATGCCAAAGTCCATGTGCCTATGGAGGTCCATAGTGCTCGGGATACCAACACCAAGGATAGCCACTTGCACTATCTCGCCAAGCCCTTCCATTAGTGAGGAGTCAAAAATATCATTGCAAAGTTCAATTATCATAGGCTTGGACACATTCAAGTCGAGCAGAGAGGCCACAAAGTGGGAACACACATTGCAATTGCTTCGAAGCTGGTTCTCGTCAGTAATGAAGTCTGCATTGACTACCCACTTAAACATAGTCATTATGAGGTGGTCACATTTCTTCACCAGACACTTGATTTAGTCGCTAGTGACCTCTCCTATGAAGTAGCGTTGTGGTCTCCATGGAAGGAGTCGAATAGGGGTAACTAAGCCAAAAAATATCCTAATAAAGCAGTGAATTGTGGTAGAATGAGAATAAGTGAAAGGCTAGCTAACTTAAGAGACTATATGTTCAAATGAATGTTGCAAAAGGTGGCATAGCTATATATAGAAAAGGTGAGTCAAAAAATTCAACCAACGAGATATCTATTTTTGTTCGAATGATAACATAAAGTTTTAAGAAAGAACAAAGTAAGGTAAATAAATCATATAGAGGATTTGATGGAATGCCTTGAGAAATAAATTTGGGCATTGGGAGTAAATGCTCTCATATGCCAATTGTTGACATGTGTCCTTCGCCATCGTCAGCGACAACTAGTTGTTAATGAGAAAAGATGTGGGTTAATGCGCTAAAAATTTGACAAATTAATGGTCACGTCTTTTCAATAAGTACCTTGTATCACCTCAGCATGTTTTGTATGACGAAAAGCATGCTTTTTGAGGCAATGAGTTCATTTGATTAAGAGACAGTGGAAGGAATGTACTAATTCCATCCTCATGGCATTTTTGGCATTCTTGAGGGATATAGATCTCTAATCCACATGTATCACCTCAGTGACAACATTTAATGGTCCAATAGTAATAGTGTAGTCTTAACTACATCTACAAGCAAGACAATTAATTGCACTCAAAAGTAGGTTTTCCTTTTCAAGCAAAAGGCAAGTGGCCATTATCCCTAAGGAATCCTCTGCAAATTTTTGATACAGTCATGGCGGAAGCATCGACCTCTAGTATAAAAACCATAGCTTCAATTAGAAGACCTATTTATGCTGATGTTTTTGGGAGAAACTCATTTGCCAATGCTCCAACAATAGAGGAGTGACCTTTTGAATTTTGCAAGAAGGTGCTGATTGATAAGCCTATAAAAAGAGAGGTGGTGCAAGATATTGTTGACAATGTTTCCAACCCCAAGTGGTCGGTTAACCCTAAAAATTTCAAAGAAGGTGCATTTCAAAGAAAGGAAAGGTATAAGCCGGCTGAGGGTTTGTGCTTCGACCCTAGGATTGTGGTTTGCCATAGTTCATGTTGCCTGCTATGCATCCATCCTTGGAGTTAGTCAATGCATGTGATAGGAGATTCGATGAAGTAACAAGGGTCATTCATAATGGTAGGATTAGGGTTACTATTTCTGTAGAAGCCATATGGGACATGTTGTGCATTCCTACAGCCTGGGACGTAAAGCTTTTTGGTGAAGAAAAGATGGATCTCTTTAGGGAAGAAATGACAAAAATAATTTTTTTTTATGAAGACGAAACA
>VDFB02178857.1:0-15979 GCA_007258455.2 Sequoia sempervirens
ACTCTCCCACTCTCTCCTACCCTCTCACACCATCTCCCACCCTCTCCCACCCTCTCCCACTCTCTCCCAACCTCTTTAAACTTCTTTTGCCCGAATTGCAGGAACTCCTCTCACAATGTCTTTCTTATGAAGCAAACTTAATCCTTGCAAATTCAAATTACCATACCATTAGTTCCATAACCATGAATCATCTGTGGCTGCCTTGAGGGCATGAATCTTAGCAGAAATCAATGTGAGAGAAAACAATTTATTTTCTGTCATACAAGCCTTTGCTACAAGGTGATGGTTAGCTGATTTATAAAATATCTTGCAGTAGTTGTCCTCAGACATAACCTTATTTTTTTTGTTACAAGCTGCCCAATACTTAAATGATTATGCTGTAATTTGGGCACATGCAAAGTGTCATGAATAAAAGTAGTTTATCCTTACTTAGTTTTCATTGCAAGGGTACCTTTTCCCATTACCTCAACCTCTTTATCATCACCAAATTTTACTTGACTTCTCACAAGTTCATCTAATTTGACAAAGAGATTATATTTACCTGTCATATGATTAGAGCGAGTGCTATCCAAGAACCACACATCCTTCAGAGGTTCTTTTGCAAAATTGCAGTTGAATAATTTGGAGTGCTTGACATCTTCAAAAGACTCTTCAATATAGTTGGCTCTTGACTTATTGAAATCATATTTTTTCTTTCTACATTCAGATTCATAGTGTACATACCTTTCACAATACGAACACTGGATGCTTCTACGATCTAAAAAACTTCTTCCTCTTCCTCTATTATTTAGTCTTCCTCTTCCTCTACCCTGTCCTCTATTATTAGAAGAAGACTCACCTTGAGATTTATTTGTGTGAGATGGAGTTGTAAGCTTTTCTTCAATTCTTATAGTAGACTAGAAGGATTGCACTAGGTTCTCTGTAGAATGTTGCATATGCTCCTCATGATATTTCAAAGAACCTATCAACTCTACAAATTTTCATGTGGTTAGATCTTTACTTTCTTCAATGGCTATGACCACTAGATCAAACTTTGGAGGAAGGGATCTAAAAAGAAAATTACAATTTTTTTCTTTGTGACACTTTCCCCTTGAGTTTTTAGATGATTCAAAATAGTTTGAGTTGTAGTAATAAATTCTTGAATAGACTCAGCTTCTTTCATCCTTAGATTTTCAAAATCTCTTTGAAGGGTTGCAGTCTTACCATTCTTACTATATCAAATCTTTGGTATGTAGTTTTTAGAGCCTCCCATGCATCCTTTGACTTTGACATACTAACTATACATGCGTAAATTGGCATATCCAATGCAGATTGAATGATGAATAGAGCCTAGTTATCCTTCTTGTCTTCTTTCAACTAAATTCATTGACTTGTAGTTAAGGCATTCAAAGCAATTTGATTTGTAGGTTCTATGTATCCCACTTCTACTAATTCCCAAAGATATTGGCATAATAGTAGGGTCTTCATCTTTATACTCTAATATTCGTAGTTGTCTTCAGTAAACCACGAAAGTTGGAATGGAAAAATTCCACCATTTACCATTTTGATTTTTCTTGGAGAAAACTTTTTGCTGACAACAAAAAATTATTCCTAGAACTAGCTCTGATGCCAATTGAAATATTGAAAGTTATAACTCTTACACTATACCAAGATTAAAATGAAAAAAATATCAATGATAAAAACTTAATAACAATAGTGTAGAAACTTATGTATTCTATTCAAAGTCTATAATATTAAAAGTGTATGAGAAGGGTGGATGGATGGGTGCCTTTCCACACATTCTAGTGTGGAAAGGCTAGGGAAAGTAGATGATGGGTGGCAATGAAATCATAATGGTTGATAATTTTGGCTATTGCCTCTATGAAATTGATGACAAAGTTTACTTGCCATCTCGATGGTACTGGTGCTAGCTTGGGGTGCTAATGTGGAGCTCGATTCAATGATGGTTGAGGAATGTTGCCTCATTGATTATGTCAAATATGATTGTATTTTCATTATCATAATAGGGTGTAAGGTATTTTACAAATCCCACACTTGGAAGATTGGGCTGTCACTTCATATCCATCCTTAGGACTTGAAGAGATGATTCATGGGTGCAAGCCGGTGGTTTCACAGTGAAGACAAGCTGGTTCATTGCACAACATGTTTAAGACTTTTTAGATTAATAATGGCTTGATATGATCACATCTCTCAAAACAGTATTAGTTTTCCTTTGGGGTTCTCATTGCATTTCATCATTGACCAAGTAGAGCATTTGTGAGGTGAAGGTGTGTTTCTATAATTGCGGTTCAATAGGTGAATGCTCCAAATTCATAGTGTAAATATTTGTAGAGACATTGAAAAATATTGGAGTGGATTCTCTAATTTAGTTGGACAACGTGGTTTGTCAGACAGTATTTTGTGGGATGTTATAGATTAATGCCTTAAGTAGATCCTTAAAAAATATGACCCTCTCATTCTTGCAGCTATGAAAATGATCTTGGGAAAGGGTTTCCTAAAGAATCGTGAAACATACAGGGTGAACACAAACATAATGTCTTGGTTCCTGGCTGTGGTGTTGGAAATTAGGATGGCGAAAGGGGATGCAAAGGAACTGGTGAAAAAACTCTTCTATTCGGACATGCTTGTGGGATTAGAATAAATTCTTCTCATCACATCTCCTAGTATGGGGGTGCCTCGGCCATGAGATTTTCCCTCATATTATGTGCTCGAAGAGGTTGCCACATACTACCCATTCATATTTAATTTGAAAGGATTGGCTCTAGTGGAGCATAAGCAACTGGTGACGGTTGTGGTGTACTACCTTCAGAAGGTGTTGAATCTTTCCCAATCTTTCAGCCATAACAGGGTTCCAAATTTCAAGGCCTTCGTAGTTACTAATGAATTCCTTGGCTAGGTTTAGCTTTGTTTTTTATGGGAAATTTTAATTTTCAATGTTTATGTTAATAATTCAAAAGATTTTGTTTTTGTTACTGGCTCTTTTGTCTATTTGTTAATGTATATAGGTTCTAGGCTCTTATGGCAATTTTGTTATAATATGTTCCCATGTTTTGTTTTAATATGGGAAGTGAAACAATGCAAATGGTTGGTCGGCCTTGTGTGGTCATATATTTCAGCATACATAGGTTGGTTGGGCCTTTGGTGTAGTTGGGCTGGTCCGTTGGCTTCTCATGATGGACACTTTGTAGTTTTTTTTGCTATATCAATACACTACAACTCTTACGTATAAAAAAAAAATAAAATTGTGTGAGAATATGTTACAATATAACTCTATATAAAGATTTTTGAAGATAGGGAATAGACTATATGAAGAAAGAAACAAGACTAGATAAAGGAAAATAAAAAAAGCTAATAAAGATAATTAAACAAAGCTTAAAACAAAGAACCTTTTGCAATATGGAAACTGCTGATTTATTATGCTTTCAAAATAGAAAAAAAACTAAAACAAAAAATTAAAAAAAATTGTCTACGTTGATCATCCAAAATCATGATTTCTTCACATAGTGCATGCAAAACCTAGGAATTGAAAGATGATGTAGAGATTGTTGTTTAGGAGGTTCAAAGACTGAAAGAGTTTGGGATCCCAAAAGGAGAACTTACTAGATACACGAGGGCTCTTATAAAGGATAGTGAACACTTGGCAATAATGATACAAAAAGTCCCAGATCTATTAATAATCTAGAATTTATTATGGAAAGTTATGCATAAGGCCATATTGTAATGGACCAAAAGAAACATCATGAAAGTATTCTTGTAGTTGCAGAGGCAGTAGCAATAGAAGATGTTAATTTTGTTGTAGAAAAAGTCTTGAAGTATATTGCTGATTTTGGGAAACCTATTGCACCTTTTCCTACAACAATTGTTTCTTGTGTACCAAAGATAGTGCATAAAGATAGTAGTTGGGATGTCTAATTTAGATACTTTGAGAGGATAAAAATATTGCTATTAATGAAGGTCTAATTTGTTGGAAATATTTATTAATCCCCAGTCAAAGGATTTTCTTCCCCCATGTCAATTTTGGGGATCTTCTCAAACTGCCCCACCATATACCTTACAGCTGTTACCTACCAGAATTTAATATGGTTAGGTAAATTTGAATTTCAAATTTTGAAAAAGAAAAATAAGACAAAAGGAATGTATTCATTGGTTTTAGGAGTTAGTTTTAGTTTTTGTATTTTGGAGAGAACCTGTAGTAGCAGAAGTAGAGTTGAGTTTTAGGATTGGAAGACCTTAGAGCAGCAAAAGGAATGTTCAACATAGAACAAGGAGACAATAGTAGATAGAAAATAATGTGCAAAAGCAACAAGAGAATAACATTAGCTACAACACTGCACAGTCAACATTAGTTTAGGTATTTGAATAGTTTTAGGTATTGGAAAATAGTCCAAAGTCAAAGTGATATATTTTGTAGTGTAAACAGATCAAGTACTCTGTAATTTTGTAATTTTGGAAAGCAAATGAGGAAATATAAATTCTATTTTCTTTCATACATTCTGTTGTCTTTGTGCAAATTTTTGGGTGTGTTTTTCCGATTTTTCCTATTATGTCCATCACTCTATTAGAACACTATTTTTGTATTGCTGCACCCCTGCCTGCCAACAAGTGGTATCAGAGCCAGGTTTTTCTGGGTAGTTAGTTTAATGTGGGCGTGTTTGGTTAAGCCCTGGGTTATCTAGGCATTAATCTATTTTATCAAAACTTAGAAAAATGTCAGAGGTGAGAGCAAAGGTTGGTAGCAACCACCAAATTTTGATGGAAAAAATGATGACATGTGGGCTAAGAAGCTGAATATTATCTTAGTTGCTAATGACCTGTGGGAGTTGGTCATCAATGGTTTCAATGATATTACAAACCAAGTAGCCTATGTAGCCTTTCTAATGCACAAAAGAATCAGTTGAAGGAAAATTGTATGAAGGATGCAAAATCCCTCAGTTTGATTGAGGCATCCTTGAATGAGGCTATTTTCCCATGTATTGCTAGAAAAATACTCAAACATGCTTGGGAAATTCTGCAAAACAACTATAAGGAGACTGATAAAGTCAAATTGGTTAAGTTGTAGCTGTTAAGAAGCAATTTTGAGACCTTGCAAATGAAAGATGGTGGTCCATTTTAGATTTTCACACTAAGGTTTCTAGTTTGATAAATCAACTAAGAATAAATGGGGATACAATGGAAGAAAAAAGGATTATTGAGAAAATCCTAAGAAGTCTGCCTACTAGGTTTGATCATATAGTCATTGTCATTGAAGAGGAAAAAGATGAGTTGATGGGTTCACTAAAAACCCATGAGAAATGTTTGAATAGATCTACTACTTCCCCAGAGCAAGATTTCAAAGCTCAAACCAATGGAAGAGGTTGAGGAAGAGGAATAAATAGCAAAGGCAGAGGTCAAAGATGCAGAGGAAGAAGAAATTCTAGAAGAGGAGACTCTAATAGCCAAGAGGAGCCAAGCAACTCGCAATCAACAAACTAAAACCAAAAGAAGAACAATAGTTCAAATCAGAGGCATGACAAGAGCAATGTCTAATGTTATCACTATCATAAGTGTAAACATTATGCTAGTGAGTGTAGAAAGAAACAACGTGACCATGAGAGTCAAAATGCTAATGTAGAAAATGAGAACAAGGCTGAAAATGAGAAACAGTCAAATGTTTTCATTGTTTGCAACTTTGCTGAATGAAACAATGATGAAGTTTGGTATTTAGACAGTGGATGCAGCAACCACATGAGTGGTAACAAGAATAGCAATATAAAAAAAATAAAAATGGGAAATGATGACAAAGTCCCCATCATTGGAAAAGGTGTTGTCAACATTCAAACCAAGAATGGTGAGAGGCAACAAATCCAAGATGTTTATTATGCCCTTGGCATAAAGAATAACATAATGAGCATTAGACAAATGGTCCAAAAGGGTTATAGAATTTTGATGGAGAATGGAGAATGCAAGATATTTGATAAGGGAGGTAGCAAGAGAGTGATGGTAGTTGTTTAGATGACAAGAAACACAATGTTTCCTCTAAGGATGCACATAGTCTCTATGACAGAGACAACAAAATGACAACAACCACAATTGGCAGTTGAACAACAATCTACATTTAGAACAATCATTAAAGACCCATCCAAACTTTGGCATTTAAGGTATGGGCATTTAAGCTTTTCTATTTTGAGTTTATTATCTAGGAAAGGAATGGTTAGAGGGTTACCTAGGGACAATTGGAGAGTATGGTGGGAAGTGTGAGGCTTGCATTTTAGGAAAGAAACATAGGAAGCCTTTTCAATTAGGGTATTCTAGAAGAGCAAAAGCACCATTAGAGTTAGTGCACTCAGATTTGTGTGGACCCATGAAAAATCCCAATTTAGTTGGAAACACATATTTCATGACATTCATAGATGATTACAGCAGAAAAATTTGGGTTGATTTCTTGAAAAAAAATTTGGAAGCCTTTGAGAAATTTAAATGGTTTAAGGTAGTAGTTGAAAAGGAGAGTGGACACTATGTCAAATCCCTTAGAATAGATAGAGGGGGAGAGTACATCTCTAAATAATTTCTAAATTTTTTTAGGAATGAGGGAATTAATAAACAATTCACAACTAGGTATACCCCACAACAAAATGGAGTGGCTGAAAGGAAAAACAAAACCATTCATGGCAAAAAGCATGTTGAAAGAAAAATGGCTATCAGACATATTTTGGGGTGAATCTATAGCAATAGCTATTTACATATTGAATATGTGTCCTACAAAGGCTGTTTGTGATAGGATCCCACAAGAGGCATGGAGGAAATACAAATGGAGTGTTGAACACTTAAGGATCTTTTGGTGTGTGGCATATGTATTGGTGCCAAAAGAGAAGAGGAAAATATTTGATGATAAAGGAGAAAAATGCATTTTCATAGGCTATAGTGAGGAGTCAAAAATCTACAAATTGTACAACCCCATCACCAAGAAAGTAGTGATTAGTAGGGATGTGTTCATTGATAATGAAGCATGAGATGGAATGGTGGATAACACCATGGCTATTTCAGTTACAATACCCCTTGATGATGAGGAATTTCAAGAAGACAACAACCTAGAAGGAGATCAAGAGAGCAACAACTCAAGGATAAACTATTGCAAAGCTTTGGAAAATAACTTTGGTGGTACTCAAAAAAACAACTTTGGCAGTGTTCAATAGAGCAACTTTGAATAGACACATCCGAGTAACTTCTCTATAGTACAACAATGCAATAGCTCGAATAGTCAACAGTACAAAAACTCTAGAGGTTAGAGTAGTAGTAGCTCAGAAGCTAATTCTGACCCTACACTCACATCATTGATTCCAAGAAAGACAAAGAGTGTGAGGGAGATTTATGATAGCACTAGGCATGCTAATTTTAATGAGAATTGAGATTTTGCATTGTTCTCCTATAGTGATCCAACACACATTGAGGAAGCAGTACAATAAGAGAAATGGTGTAAGGCTATGGATGAAGAGTTGGATGCTATAGAGATGAATCAAACATTAGAGTTGACTGATTCACCCAAGGGTAAACAAGTCATTGGAGTCAAGTGGGTCTACAAGACAAAGTGTACAGTTGAAGGTAAAATTGAAAGGCATAAAGCAAGGCTAGTGGTGAAAGGATATAAACAACATCCCAATGTAGATTATGATGAGACTTATGCACTAGTTGCAAGGCTAGAAATAGTTCAGATAGTCATAGCAATTGCAGCCCAACACAATTGGAAGATATTTCAAATGGATGTAAAGTTAGCCTTCCTGAACGAAGTGCTGAAAGAAGTGTATGTGGAGTACTTGCTTGGCTACGAAGTCCTAGGGAAAGATGACAAGGTATATAGGCTCCAAAAAGCTCTTTATGGGATAAAACAAGCACCGCAAGCATGGTACAGTAGAATAGATTCATATTTGTTGAGCAATGGTTCTAGCAAAAGCAACAATGATTCCACATTCTACATCAAGGCAACACATGGTGATATTTTAATTGTTGTTTTATATGTAGATGATCTAATTTTTACTGGAAACAGTGACAACTTGATTGTTTATTTTAAAGAGGTGATGAAGAATGAGTTTGAGATGACAGCCCTAGGTCTGTTGAAATATTTTCTTGGGATTGAAGTACAACAAATAGTGCATGGAATATTTATTTCACAAACTAATTATGCCAAACAGATTTTAAGGAGGTTTAAAATGTAGAACAACAAACTTGCACCATCACCAACAACAACAGGTTTGAAGTTGTGGAAAGAAGATAGCAATGTTCAATGATGTAAACACAACCCTCTACAAAAGCATGGTTGGAAGTTCGATGTACTTGAAATCAACTGGGCCTAATTTGATGTATGCAGTAAGTCTGATTTCTAGGTTCATGGAGAAACCTAAGGAGACACATTGACAACTAGGAAAGAGGGTCTTGAGGTATGTGAATGGAACACCAAGTTATGGCATCATGTATGGTGCATCTATTGAGTTTAAGCTAGTTAGTTTCACATATAGTGATTGGGCAGGAAATGTAGATGATAGGAAGAGCACATCAGGATGTGTGTTCCACATGGGATTGGGTGCAATCTCATTGGCATCCAAGAAGTAGCCTATTGTCTCTCTCAGCACTTGCAAAAGTTGAGTATATTGCAGCAAATGTAGTAGCATGTTAGGCTATTTGGTTAAGAAGGATACTTGTAGATTTGAAGGAACAACAAGAATACAACATAGTTATACATTGTGACAATGTTTCCTCAATAGCTTTGACAAAGAATCCAGTCTTCCATGGACACAAAAAGCATATTGAAATATGATATCACTTGATAAGAGAGTTGGTAGAACAAGGTGAGATTAAATTGTAGTATTGCAGATCAGAACAACTTGTTGACATCTTCACCAAATCACTACCAAAAGATAGTTTTGAACACCTAATAGATAGGCTTGGCATTGTGGATAGCTTCAAAGAACAACTCCAAAAGGAAATTGTAGAACGACATCTGACTTCAAATTAAGGGGGAGTGTTGGAAATATTTATTAATCCTTAGTCAAAGGATTTTTTCCCCCATGTTAGTTTTAGGGATCTCCTCAAACTGCCCCAATGTATACCTTGCAGTTGTTACCTACCAACATTTAATATGGTTAGGTAAATTTAAATTTCAAATTTTGAACAAGAAAAACAAGACAAAAGGAATGTATTCATTGGTTTTAGGAGTTAGTTTTAGTTTTTGTATTTTGTAGAGAACTTGTAGTAGCAGAAGTAGAGTTGAGTTTTGGGATTGAAAGACCCTATAATAGCAAAAGGAATGTTTAGCATAGAACAAGGAGATAACAATAGATAGAAAAGAATGTGCAAAAGCAACACGTGAACAACATCAACTACAATAGTGCATAGTCAACATTAGTTTAGGTATTTGAATAGTTTTAAGTATTAGATAGTAGTCCAAAGTCAAAGTGATATATTTTGTAGTGTAAATAAAGAAAGTACTCTGTAATTCTATAAATTTGGAAAGAAAACAAGGAATATATAAGTTTGTATTTTCTGTCATACATTTTATTGTCTTTGTGTAAATTTCTGTGTGTGTTTTTTTGATTTTTTTTGTTCTATCCATCACCCTGTTACAACACTATTTATGTATTGCTACACCCCTGCCTACCAACATAAATAAACCAAATTTTAAATGGCATTCATATAAATTACAAGGTTTTACAGAATGAAGCCAAAGGGGGTGTTCTAAGGCTAGTTGTTAGTGGGTAGAGAGCTAAAGACACTCTTGATGCCCGATGTGTAGTTATTGTAGGCATTCACACTCGTTGAAAGTGGAAGAGTTGATGGATTTTCAAGGGAGCAGGTGCACTTGTTTTATGTCAACCACCTAATTAACTATGCTCTAGAATTTACTGAGTAAATTATTTGTATCGATTTTCATTTCAATATAAGAGATGATGAGTTGAGTGTTGCTTTTCAACTAATTCATATGTCGATTGAGCATAATGTATGGCTAGAAGATGCATTCAACAAGGCAACACATCCATACCTATCACATTATCACACCATGCTTAAAATTCTAGAGTGAGAAACTACTCATTGACTAATGTGTGCCATGTTGAAAGGGGATGAATTCTTTGTTGAACATTCTCCACAAACAATTCAACAATTGAACTTATTTGTAGTGAAGGCTACTATTGTGAAGTAATGTGTAATTGATAATATGGTAGTAGAGCTAATTGTAGGGGAGACACAAAATTATGTCATTGTAAACTCTCATGAATTAAAGTTCACATCTAAATTTCTCCTTGCAAATTGAGAAACCAAGGGCTATATATATACCATGGCTATGAAATGGAGTGCAACATTTTCATGAAAGACATGGCAGTAAGACTTGCAAAGGGTGGATATGTAGTGTTTGGCATACATAATATGAAAGGCATGAAAATTCTATTGGATTTCTGGTTACGCGATCAAACTTCCAAGAGCTTTTAAATTACTGTGCAACTTTCTTCAAGAGCATTGCTAAGGGAGAAGAATATAGGAAGAAACCAAGGTTCTTGTATGGAGAATCCATGGGTGGGGCCATTACGCTTCTCATACATAAAAAACAATTTAGTTATTAGCATATTAAACAAGTGGATTTATATTATCTCTCTTTGGAAGATGGTGCCTACATAGAACATTTTTCCATTAGCATTTAAGGACCACAAGACGAGACAATAGATTCATACGATTCCATATTCTTATGGAGGGAAACCTCGTTTGAATACCACATATGAGCTCTTGATGACAAGTATTGATATAGAAAAACAACTAGATGAAATTACTCTTCCATTCATGTATCTCCACATTGAAGAATACAAAATGTTTGCTACAACAAAAAGATTTTTTTTTTTTCAAAGTTATGTCTTATGTTGTCTTTTTGGTAAAGTAATTTATGTGACTTTGAAGTTAGAAAATAAATATTATTTCTGAAAAATTTATGTAAAATATAATTAAATAAGGTTTATTATTTTATTAAATTATTATGTTTCAAAAGGTAATTATAAAAGAGTTAGAGGCAGTTATGAAGTAGTTACAAGTGTTTATGAAGAGGAATCCTACAAATAAGAGGTTATATGTTATTGGAAGGAATTTTTGGAGGACTTTTTGGCAATTTTTTTTGAATGATTTTGGGTTCACACTTCATTCAGAGGGGTTATTGGAGTTGTATAATTTCATAAAACTAATAAAGATATCATTTGGATTACATGTTCTAAATGTGCTTCTGAGTTATTATTACCAATTTTTTGTGTGTCAGATTTGTAATCACATTATTCTTTATGGAAATCATTGGTCATCTATTGAAACATTATAAACTGCGCAATTAATGTAATGAAACACAATCGTATCTCAGTGTCTTGGTTTGAATATGTTGAAGCAACCCATCTATTCATATATTGAGATTTTCTATCCTTCTTTCATCATCATTGCATATCAAAACATATATTGCGATGAAATCCATCATATAAATCTATGGAATGTAGTTTTAGACTTTGTGATGAATCTTTGTTAGATTTAAATAAGTTTATGAAATCCAAGTTGGTATATATGTGCCTACCACTAGGGTTTCAATAAATCATGTTATTTTAGCTTTTCATTTTTCCTTTCTATACTTTCAATTTAAAAGTCCATAAAAAATCATAAAAAACCCATCTTACAAGGGAGATTCCCCTCGCAAATACAAGGGAGAATATCAAGGTAAGAGGTTCACACTATGTTTAGGCTTGCATTACAACTTAAAAGTTTAAAAAGAAATCTGAAATATTGGAACAAAAATTATTTCAGCAACATATTTTCTCAGAAAAATACCTAAATGTTAAAATCTCAAAAAAGTTCAAAATAAAATGGATGGTAAGGGAGCTTTTTAGGACTTGGTCAATAAAGAAAAACCATGGTAAGTGATTTGCATAATATAATTGAAAAAGAGAAAATTTATTGGAAACAATGTGCTAGAAACTAGTGGCTAAGAGAGGAGGAAGGAAACACCTAGTTTTTTTTACCTCTTCACCTAGTTTTTGCTAAGAGAATAGTATTTTTGAATAGATTATTTTAGATGATTCTGCTTAGACCGTTGAGGAGGATATTTACGAGAAGGTGTTAATTTTTTCCATAACCTCCTCAAGCCGGACATTGCTGACCTCTCCCCATTCTAGTGGACCATCTGCTAGATGTGATTCCCCATTCCATCATACCCCTTAAATTTTTTTCATGGAATGTAGAGCCTCAGATGAGGAAATTAGGGAGGTTACTTTCTGCCTTAACCCTTTGAAGAAATATTGGCTTGATGGCTTCCCATTTATTCATTTAAATATTCTCAAATCTTGTGGGATTGGATGTGATTCTTGCTGTTAGGGAATTCCTCTCTTCTAATAGTATTATATGGAGCTCAATAATACTTTTATCAACCTCATTCCCAAAAAAATGGAGCCAATAGGTCATTTGACTTTCCTCATATTAGCTTATGTAATACCTTCTACAAAATTTGTTCTAAATTGTTGGTTAATTATATTAAACCTTCCCTTGATAAAATGATCTATTCAACCCAAAAAGGTTTTGTGTCAGGGTGACAAATCATTTATGTTGTCATTCTGGTCCATGAAACCTTTCATTCTATGAGAAAAAACAATAAGGAAAGTATGACCCTCAATTTAGATATTTGTAAATGCCACTCCTCAAGGTCACTTCTTGGCTATAGGTGGAATCAGGAAAGGGGACCCCCTGTCCCCCTATCTCTTCATTACGATACAATTTGGATGGTTTTTCTCCTTCTTCCATCTCCCAATCGGTTTCTCATGAACAATTTGTTGATGATACAATCCTTCTTGGGAAGACCATTTTTGTCAAGGCTAAGGGTTGGATAAATATTCTTCAAAAGTTTGCTTCTTCTTCTATTCAATGTATTAATCTTGATAAAAGTGCAGTTTCTTCCTCAATGTTTCCCCCGCTCCAAACCAAAATTTCTAAGAAATTAACTTCTAGGTCCTTTCTCTCCCATCCACTTACCTGTGAATGCCTCTTGCAGTGGGTAAGGTTGATAATTCTATGTGTTCTAACTTATTTGAAAGAGTTCAAAGAAAAATTGTGGCTTGGAAGGGTTCCTTTATTAGTAATACTAGGAAACTACTCCTAATGTCCACTCTCCAAAGCACAATTATTTATCTCTTGTCTCTTTTTAATATGCCCTCTTCATGGTATAACAAATTGGAAAAAATTCAAAGAAGGTTCCTATGGTTGGGAATTGAAGAAAAAATCATCTATGGTCAATTGGGATACTTTCTACTCTAAAAAATTGTACAATGGTCTTGATTTAGGAAAAACCAAACAAATAAACATGGCACTTCTTACCAAATTTAGTTGTATATTGATAAACCAACATGTTGAATGGATCTTTAATCTTAAAGAAAGGTATCTAAATATTTGGGAGTGAATTTATTTCCTTCATAATGTTTAAATCCCCTCTAGTTCCATTATTTGGAATAGCCTACTCAAAACTAAGAATTTAATTTTTTAGGGTGTCTTATGGCATATTTGAGTTGGTGAATTTGTAAGTTTTTGGGATGACTTGTGTATCTCAAAGAAAGCTCTTTGTCTCCATCTAATTTACTTTGCTATCTCTACTCTAGAAATTGGTTCCTAAGGTTTTAGATTATTTGGACCACTCCTTAGACCCGCCTCTCTAGAAGATAGACCTTAACTCATATGACCCCTCGCTTCATTTGGCTATTCAAAAAATTCTCAAAACCATTGGAAATATGAGAATATTCAATTCAAACTTGTTAAATACATTGATTTGGGAAAACTCAAAGGATGGTAACTATTTTTTAAAGTTTGGATACAACTGTATACCTTGATATCTATCCCACTCTAAATGTGCAAAACAACTTAAAAATGACTAAGAAATGTGAATGAAAAAATACCAAGGACACCTCAAGATTAGCCAAAAGAGTGATATAACGAAAAAGAATGTGAATAAAATGAAACACAAACAATTTTACCTCCCTTGTTGTTGATATCCCTTTGATTGGCCCTTGCTTGGAATTGATTGTGTGCTCCTTAGATGATTGCTTGAGTGACTAGATGCAAGATTAGATGTGCAAATGATTAACAAAGATGGCTAAATGATGGAAAAGGATTGAGAATTCAAATGGGTAGCATGTAGTTATGAAATTTCAAAGTGTTGAAAATTCCCTTGAGGAGGGGGCATTTATAGGAGAATTTGAATTCTCTAGAGAATTCAATGGTCAAGATTGATCCAACAAGGCCAAGATGAAGGGCTATGGTGGGTTGAGAACCCACAAGCCCTCACATCTTGACATGTGGAGGGTGAAGTGGACAAAGAGGATATGAGGTGGAGGTGAGGTGTCAAAGAAGGTACATGAGGTGGAAAAGGACATGCACCTTGGGGAGTGAGGAGATTTCCTCAAAAAGGGATTTCTTGTCCCCAAGTGGGAGTGAAAGGGACATTTGAGGAATTTTGGAATTCCTCAAAAATCTACATGGGAAAAGGAAAGGTGGTTGGGGATATAAATGTGAATTAAAAATTCACATTCCTAGGATGATCTAGAGGGTAAAAGGTGGGCTCCAAAAAGGTGGGACTTGGTCACATGTGGAGATTGTGACAAGTCCAAGGTTCTAGAAGCCTTGGAAGAATGGAATGTGAATTAAAAATTCACATATAAAGGAGAGGAATCTAGGACAAATAAATGTGAATTAAAAATTCACATGGGAAAGGGGGTCAATGTCCAAAAAGGAAAAATGGAAGAATTGACCAAAAAGTGGTGTTAAATTTAGCTAATGACCTTGGTTAAGGTTGTGCAAACATTGGATTAGGCTAATTAATGGAAGATTAAAGGCAAGTGGCAAATGTAGGAGGATGTGACATTAATCTCTGATTAAGAGGATGCACATCATAATCATGAATTAATTAAATTAATTCAGATTAGGGCAAGGTTATGGAGGATGTGACAAGGAGAGAGAAAGTGAAGAATTTTAAATTGATTTTAAATCAAAAGGGGAAAAATGACTAAATTAAATAAATTAGCGTATTTATTTAATTTAGAGAGGGATAAGGTGAAAACAAAGTATTAATTATTAAATTAAATACTTTACCGATATGAGACAAAGGGTGTAATATTAATTTAATAAATTAATATTAACATGATAGACAGGAAGGCAGTAAATTTAATCATATGGAAGTGACTAAATTTAGATGTCTACATTTTGCCCCTCTTCGAAATATTGTTAGGATAACAGTGTTTCGAAGAAAAATAAAATGCTAATGAGGCAAGAGGTGAAAGATGGTGATGCCCCTGGCGTGAAAGGGTTAATGATGTCCCACTGACCGAGTTGAAGGGATGGAGGAATGGTAAGAGGGTATGCCCCCTCGAGAGGGCGGTTGGGGAAGGAAAAAGGGGTCCCTGTACGATGTCTTGATAGGAAGGAAAGAATGGTACCATTGGATAGAGCTCAAAAAACTAAGCAATTTTGGTTTTTGAACGGAGGCGATCTGACACACGGTTTGCAAATGGCAGCTTCGGGAAGTTTGGGATTAGTTGGAGGAATAAAAGGTAAAAAATACCTTTTGGAAGGAAGGGGGGTTAAAAAGATAATTTGAAAATTACCTTAGTCATTTTCACTGTAGCAGTTGAGAGAAAGAGAGAAGAGGAGTGATGACCCACGAGAAGAGACGATGCCGACAGATAATGACACTGCGATCGTGCACCGAGCGGGCGAAGTACGGGCAATGTACAGCAGGGGTGCAGGCGGACAACATGTGAGTAGCCATAAAAACCCTCATGTGTGATTTACGCATTTTTGTACGCAAAAATTCAAATTTATAAATGTGGGTTTTGGTGGGGACGAAAATTAGCAAAATGGGTTCAAGCAAAATGGGTTCAAATTAATTGTTGTTAAAAAAAAACAATTTGAGGAGAAAGCGTAGGGGGGACCAAACTGGGCCGGGGCGGAGCCGCCT
>VDFB02178857.1:17996-59391 GCA_007258455.2 Sequoia sempervirens
GTCGAGAGACAAGAAGAGGCGAGACGATTTCGGGTTCGCCAGATTGTAGAAGACCAGGAGGAGCGACAGGAGGAGAGGGAGGAGCCAGCAGGTGGTTGGGGAGGGAGAGGGAGAGGATGATGGGGATGATGGGATAGAGCAGGTGGTTGGGGAGGAGGATGTGATGGATGTAGACAGAGGTGTGGTGGAGTATGATGTGGTGGCAGCGGATGCATTAGCGTTAGTTCCTTATGTTCCAGAGGACCCCATTGTACAGGCGAGAGGGGCGGAGGCGAGAGTACGGATGGTAGAGCAGAGAGTGAGGACTCTTGAGGCCGAGCTGAGGAGAGCAGAGTGGCGATCATTGAGAGATTATGAGGCCGTGGTTGTCCAATTAGGGAGGGCACAGTCAGATGTGCAGAGGATACAGGGGGAGTTGACTAGTGTGATATGGGACCGCGACCGATTACAGGCAGAGGTCGTGGTTTTACAGGCTAGGGGAGAGCCCGAGGAGAGGATAGAGCAGGGAGCTGAGCAGGGGTCAGGAGGTACCATTTAGCCGTCAGGAGATTCCCAGCGAGACTGGGATGAGCTACAGGACAGGGTACATTGCCTTGAGCAGGCACTCAGAGATATGGGGTTGATGCAGGAGAGGGAGGCCGTGGCAGTAGAGCAGGTACAGATTATGCAGGTTGAAAGGGACGCAGCGCAGGCTCAGGTACAGGTGATGGAGGCTGAGAGGGATGCGGCACAGGCGCGCATCCAGAGTGAGAGGGCAGTAGTAGAGGCGGAGATACAGGCATTACAGAGGGGGAGAGATGAGGCGTTAGCAGAGATAGCAACTCTCCGGAGAGAGAGGGATGTGGTAGAGTTGCGGGCACATGCTCTCCAGAGGGATAGAGATGCAGCAGTAGCTCGGGCACAGGGGCTGAGAGAGATAGAGATACAGCAGAGATGTGGATACAGACCCTTCAGGCAGAGAGGGATGCTGCAATGGTTCGTGTTCCGATAGGTCAGGGTGAGGGTGGGATGCCCAGAGTAGATGTATAGATTGTGGAGAGAGAGAGAGGGATCAACTACAGGCAGAGCTGGCACAGAGTCAGTTAGCTCAGGAGGCATGGGAGAAGGAGAGGAGGGCTATTACTAGGGACCGAGACAGGTATCGTCTTGAGCAGAATTTCGCTCGTGTCCAGGCTGCAGAGAGAGAGGATAGTATGAGAGAGGCAGGATTTTGGATGGCCGCATACTATCATTCAGTTCCAGATCCGTCTCAGCGAATATTTCGTTATACTAGGCAGACACCGCAGATGCCAGCGCCATCACAGTCATTAGGGACACAGACATGTGGTTACAGTGATTCATCAGGTGTGTCACCAGGTAGAGGGGCAGGACCTAAGTCTCTACAAAGATCAGATGTGGGGAGTTCATTTGGGAGGTGACAGGCTACCGAGTTTTTGACAGATGTAGGATAGACTGTGTAGGATGGATTGACAGAGATCAGGGATGTTCTATATCTCTAGATTTTGTACTTTGTCATGTGATGGATATATGTATGATGGACATGTGACACATGTTATATTATTTTGATATGAGATAGTTCTTATTGGCACCATGTAGTATGTTTTTATTTATGATTGATGATTATATGCATATGTATATGGCATTATATGTTTTCGTGGATGGATGCAGTGATTTATTTATGCTCATGTGTTGGTTTATGTATGTTTATGTTTATGATATAAGATGTTCATGTGGATGAGTAGATATATGTATTTATGGAATATGGATAATTTTACTTATGCGTATGCATTGATTTATTGAGATGTTTATGTGGATGATTGGATTTATGCACTTATGGAATATGAATAATTTTATGGATGCGAGTGGTGATATTGTATGTGTACCTAGGGGATCTATGATGATTTATATATATATGGATGCCTAGGGGACGGATTTGTCATGTATGTATATGTATAGGATGGATTGTGTATGAATAGTTTATATATGCAGGATGTGATGTACTATGCGTCTAACATTTTGTGATGCAGGTGATGATGTGTGTATGGACCTAACATGTGGTGATGCAGGTGGCGATGAATGTATGGATAATACCTTTGTAATTTGAAAGGGAATAACATACGGCCATAAGTACCAATAAGAACTGTTATGATAACGAGAGGTGGGTATGTAGTAATGGTGAAGATGGATGTCATTTGGCATCTGTCAAAAAGTATCAATACCCTGAGAAGAATGGGAAAGAATGGGGGAAAATATTTGCACAACCAAAACCTTAGGGTGAGTGTTAATGCAATGATTATGAAAATGCAATCCTAACTCAATTTGCCATCTTCGGAGCACTAGTTTTTGCTATAGCATAAGACACGATTCACCAAGGTATGGAGGACCGAGGTAGATTAGTGTCTAATGCATGAGACAAACACGCCAGACAAGAAGGCTATCCCGATACCCCAAAGTCACGAAGACCTTGCGCGGGTCCGGTACTGGGATAACCACAAACATGAAAGGATGCCCCGACATAACACAAGACCTCGAGGATCTTGGTGGGCACTATGTGGGACATCCAAGAAGACAAAAGATCAAGATATGCCCTTATATGGACCAATCAAAACACGCCATAATATGATGGATCATGGCGGCCTTGACAAGTGATGATAGGGGGCTAAAATGATAAACGAAAACCAAAAGCATCAAAAGATCACAATCAATTTCAAATGTCCATTGCCATAGGATCCAAGGGATAGGTGGAATCGATGAGGTATGTTAGGAAGGATGTATCCTATTAAGACCTATGATGGATGCTAAGCGAAAAGATCGGTATGATAACGGATGTTCAAAATTGATTAGATTCGTTGGTACAAGTGGGTCTCGTTTGTTAAGGAGCGGCTGGATAAAGGCATAGCTTGATGACACAACCATAAGGGAGACAAGACACAACCTAAAGACCTAGGGGCTCGGGGGCCGATCAAAGATTAGCCTTGCCTACATGAAAGCGCAGAGCCCTCATAGTTCTTGGAAAAAGACCATGGATAAAGCGGAAAGAAAACAATGGTGACTGATGATGGACACAAGACGCGATCAACAAATGCCCTGGGGGAGGATCAAATGACCAACCTTGCCTACGTGAAAGCGCAGGGGCAACATAGTTCGATAAAGGAGCGAAAGTGATGCGAGAGGATGAGATCTAGATGGAGACCGACACGATGGATGATCCTATATGATGACACAGACCGACGGACGAAAGACATAAGCTCAAAGTGGGATATAAGGAAGCTCAGGATGAGGGATAGGTAAGGTGGGTCGTCCAGTGCTCAATCAACAAATACCAAGCGGCCTAGGCTGATGTGGGTGGGGATGAAGATGCAGATGACAACCTAAAATAACTAGGGTGCTAGGTAGATAATGATTAAGCCCTCTATGGATAACGCCTGTTACTAGGTTTTCACCATCCATACTTATCCAAGGCGCCACCAAGAGGTGGTTTTCACCATAGGACGGATTTATTTCTCTTTAATATTTTTGGATTTTTTTCACTTTTTTTATTTTTTGACAAGGTAGACCAAGCGGACTTTAAGCGTAGAACCTTTTTAGATGGAGAATATTGACGGGTTTTTCAAGGGGATCTCCATCCAGAGTAGTCAACTTGTAGGCTCCAGATCCATATTTGGCAGTTATGATATATGGCCCTAGCCAATTTGCCTCGAATTTTCCTTTCTTGTCACGGTCTTGCTGAGTGCGTTGATTTTCCTTGAGGACAAGCTCACCAACTTGGAATTGCCTGGGGTGGACCTTTTTACTGTAATGACGCTTAAGGCGATTCTGGTATGCTTGTAAGTGATTATAGGCCTGTATTCTTCATTCATCTAGTAACTCTAGCTGCGCAAGGCGTGCAACGCGAGCATCTTCTTCGCCGATGAGGTTTTTTAGAGAAATTCTCAGTGAGGGGAGCTCAACTTTGATTGGCAAGACGACTTCAGCTCCGTATACTAAAGAGTATGGGGTGGCGCCTGTTGGGGTGCAGATGGATGTGCGGTATTCCCAAAGGGCGGGATGAATGTGAAGGTGCCAATCTCGTCTAGTGTTATTGACCACCTTTTTGAAAATGTGGATGAGGGTTTTGTTGGTCGCTTCTGCCTGACCATTACCCTGGGGGTAATAAGGCGTAGACCAACGATGCTGAATATGGAAGGTATCACATAGGTGTTTCATGGCTTGGTTCTTGAATGGTTTTCCGTTGTTAGAAATGATGGTGGATGGAATACCATATCTGCAGAGAATATGGTAAAGGATGAACTTAGAGACTTGAGTATCGGTGATTTGCGAGAGTGGTATTGCTTCCACCCATTTAGTGAAGTACTCGGTTGCAGTGATGATGAATGTATGGCCGTTGGATGATGGTGGGTGAATCTTGCCAATCAAGTCAAAACCCCATTGAGAAAACGGCCACGGTGCTAGGAGAGGCTGAAGATCTTGCGCTGGAGCGTGGATCAAATCCGCATGTTGTTGGCACGGAAGGCATTTCTTCACGAATTCGCAAGCATCATGCTCCAATGTAGGCCAGTAATATCCAGCCCGTAAAACCCTTTTGGCCAGAGCCATACCATTTGAGTGAGCCCCACAAATACCACCATGTACTTACATTAGTACTGTTTGGGCTTCGGTCTCATTCAGACATCTTAGGAGGATTCCATCATACCCGCGACGATAAAGCGTATCACCGATGATGATGTATCGGGATGAACGATGGATAAAGAATTTACGTTGGTTGCGTGTAAGTTCTGGGGGTATGGTATTGTCACAGAGGTAAGTATATATGTCTTGGTACCACGGGGAGGCGGGACCTACGATATCGCACACCATGCCAGTGTTAGGAACATCATATGCAGGGATTAACAGTTGTTTGACCAGAAACTCACACTCTGTCTGATCCTTGGGCATGTCAATCAGAGAACCAATAGTGACCATGGCATCTGCTGCTTTATTCTGCACTCGAGGGATTTGGTTAAATTGTATGGAGGTGAAATATTTCTTGAAATCATCCACCATGCGTTTATAGGGTAGCAGTTTGTCATCTTTCGTGAGGAATTCATCATTAACTTGTCTGATAACCAACAAGGAATCCCCAAAGACTTTCAAATGTGTAATGTGCCACTGTTTTGCAATTCTAAGGCCGGTGAGGAAAGCTTCATATTCTGCCATATTGTTGGTGCAGGGAAACGCTATCTTGAATGATTTTGGGATGTAGTCACCTTGAGGGGTGACTAATAGAATTCCTACCCCAGATCCACTGTGAGTGTATGAGCCATCAAAGTATAACATCCAAGTTGGTGCTTCTGTCACTGTGTAGATTCCTTCATCTGGGAATTCAGTGTCTATTGGGTAGGCATCTACTAGTGGTGCTTTAGCCAATTGATCAGCAATAACATGTCCTTTGATAGCTTTGCGCTCGACATACTCGATGTCAAATTCGCTTAGCAGCATGACCCATTTGGCCATGCAGCCAGTCAAAGTGGTTCTGGATAACAGATACTTCAAAGGATCAATTTTAGCAATTAACTTGACTGGGTGACTGAGCATGTAATGGCGGAGCTTTTGTGTACTGAAGACTAGTGCAAGGCATGTTTTTTCCATAGGGGAATAATTTAACTCATAGCCAACTAGTGTTCGGCTGATGTAATAGATTGCCCTTTCCTTGAGTGACTCATCATGTTGCGCCAATAATGCCCCCAGTGCGACTGAGGTAGTAGAGATATAAAGTAAGAGGGGTTTTCCTGGAATAGGCGGCATCAAAATAGGTGGATGAGCTAAATATTCCTTGATTTTATCAAAGCCCATTTGACACTGTGTAGTCCATCGGAAGGTGGAATCTTTCTTCAAAAGATGGGTAAATGGCTGACATTTATCTGCGAGCTGGGCTATGTATCGACGGATGGACTGCATCTTTCTCTGGAGGCTCCTTAACTGCTTTAGATTGCGTGGAGGTGGCATATCCAGGATAGCTTTTACCTTGGCAGGATCAACTTCAATACCTCTGCAAGAGACTATGAAACCCAGCAATTTCCCTGACATGACCCCAAAGACACACTTTTTGGGATTCAGCCGCAACTTATAATGCTCTAATCACTCAAATATCTTTTTCAGAATAGCGGGATGCTCTGCTCGTGTTCTAGATTTCCCTAATAGGTCGTCAACATAGTCTTCCATGATGATATGGATGAGGTCATGGAAGATAACTGTCATGGCTCTCTGATACGTTGCCCCCGCATTCTTGAGACCGAAGGGCATAACATTGTAACAGAAGGTGCCCCAAGGAGTCGTGAAGGCAGTTTTGTGTTCGTCTTCAGGTGCAATTTGGATCTAGTTATAGCCGGAGAAGCCATCCATAAGGGACAACATCTTATGTCCTGCTGTTAAGTCAACCAACATGTCAATATTAGGAAGAGGCGAATCATCTTTTGGGTAGGCTTTGTTAAGATCCCTAAAATCTGTACAGACCCGAATGTCGCCGTTGGGTTTGGCAACTAGAACTATATTGGAGATCCATTCAGAGTAGTCAATTGGTTTGATAAAACCTGTGTCCAGTAACTTCTCCAATTCCTTTTTTACTAATAATGCGACTTGCGAATGCATTTTACGGAGTTTTTGCTTGACAGGCTTGGCGTCTGGGTGAATGTCCAAGTGATGAACCACTAAAGCAGGGTCTAAGCCTGGCATATTTGAGTATGACCAGGCAAAGTTGATGATTCCTTCTCGGAGTAGCTGCACAAAGATCAGATACTCTTGTTCAGAGAGCGACTTGGCTACATAGGTGATCTTCGGACTTTCAGCAGTTCCCAAATTAACTTCTTGCGTCCCTTCAATCAGGATAGATGATCTGGCGGATAGTTGAGTTCCCATGAGGGAAAGATGAACATCTCCATCTTCTACGCCTCTTCGAGGTTTTCACTTTCAGATGCGTCCTTTATTTTTATTTTTCCCAGGTCAGGAAGTGCCTCGGGGAGGTTTTCACTAGATGACCGCTTCTTATTTTTCTTATTTTTACTTTTACGACTGGAGTGTTCATCCTCCCCCAATCCCATAAGGTTGACATAGGTGTCCGCAGACATACTGACAGGTGTGGTGTTGTGTAGGTCCCAATCAATGAGTTCAGGGTGATGAAGGGATAGGCTGATGGTGCAAACATATAGGCATTCGAACATGGACGACAAATCAGTGTGATCGACATCATCGTATGCATGTATGATGGATTCCTCCTCGGGTATGTCTTCCAATGAGCCATCGTCCACGGTGATACTATTGGAAGTATTAGATGACGTTGCAGGGCTTTTCTGTTTGCTGTCATACCCAATTCCTACCTTCTTTGGTAACTGTTGTGTATCAATGGGTTGCAATCGCCCTTGTTCCTCTTTACCTAGGCCTCTACCTTAGTAGTTATGTTTTTCCATGAACTTTTTTGGTTAAGGATACTTTTCCTGAAAATATTTCTTTAAAGGAGTTTTCGGTTCGGGCTCTTCTCGGTATACCCATTGGCTGATGTCCTCCTCTGGCGCATCGACCTTGACACTCGGGGACCTGAAAGTGGTAGTAGGAATGTTTTTACCACTGAAGGTGATGATCTTGTCTTCCTTTTGTATAGCATGTGAAGGTTGACCGTATTCATGTGGTGTCGGTGGCATGGTGGCTACATTGAGAGCCGTATGCATCTCATACTCACCGCACCCTTTGTCAATGATCTGGACTCTAGTGACTGAAGGATTAGTGGCGGAGGATGGGGTGGTGATTACGGTGGATGATGGATTGGAGGATGATGGATTGGGGGATGATGGATTGGAGGGTGATGACTGGGATGCCCCCATTTCGACCCCAGGACAATAATGTAAATGTGGAAAAGATGCTTCTAAAGCTCGACAATACTCAAACGGTTGGGGGTTGGCATAGATGGTGACCTCCTGTCCATTGACTGGGAATTTGAGGCATTGATGGTACGTGGATGGGACGACTTGCATAGCATGGAGCCATGGGCGGCCAAGGAGGAGATTATACGGTAAGTCCAGATCAAGGACATGGCAGGTAGTATATTGGAGCACAGGTCCCACTTGGATAGGAAGACTGATGATTCCTTCTGAATTTCTCTCTGCATTCTCGTAAGCTTTGATTGTAATTATCTGGTTGCTTAGGTCCGCTTGAGAATACCCTATCTGTTTTATGAATTTCACAGTACATAGATTGAGGGCAGAGCCATTATCTACCAAGACCCTTTTTATTTTATGGCAGGCAACTATGACTTCGATATGTAAGGGGCGGTTGTGATTAACATCGATGTTGGGCATATCATCTTGGCTGAAGTGGAGGTGATGAGACAAGGCCAAGTGCCCCACCAAAGCTTGGAATTGTGTGGGGTCGATGTCATTTGGTACATGGGTCTCCTGCAAGGCTCTATTGAGGATCTCTTGGTGTACCGGGGAAGACTTAAGCAAATCCAAAATGGATATGTGAGCGGGGGTCTTCCTTAGGTGATCAAGAATGTTATATTGAGAGTTTACGGGAGCGGGTTGGATGGGTGTAGAGGCTATAGGGACGGTGATGCGGGCTCGTCGTGTAGTCACAGCACATTGAGGGTCTTTGGCTTTAACGTGTATCATGGATACTCGGGGTTCCACCTGCTCAATGTAATGAATAACGCCTTCATAGTTGAAGGACACATTCTTGTAATTCACATTATTAGTGCTGTTGTTTTGGGGATGACTAGTAGAGGTGCTAGGACCTTGACTATGATTTGGGAAGGCGTTTTGATAGATTTGCAGTTGAGCATTGGATGACGAAGGTTGACTGGGGTCAACCTTGATATCTCCTCGATCAATGAAATCTTGGACATAATTTTTTAAACCTTGACACTTATTCAAGGAGTGTCCCTTGATTTTATGAAAGTCACAATACTCATTCTCTTTAAACCATGTCGGCTTGGGTTTGGACTCATCGAATGGTTTGGTGATAGGATATGTGATGGGGTAATTGATTTGTAACAATTTGTTAAAAACAACACCCAAGGGTTCACCCAATTGGGTGTATTGGCGTTTGGTGTTCCCTTGATTTCTTTGGTTTGACTGTTGACGAGGCATTGGGTACAGACTGATATGCATTAGCCACTTGGACATTTTGGACTGTCATTCACTACATTTTTGTTTTTGTTCCAAAATATTTATCTCCGACCATCATGATCCTTTGATTCGTTCAAGGATAGGTCCTTTTTCCAGAAAAGTGGTGACACATGCAGTCTAAAATTGTGGGTCGTCGGATGAGAATTTTCCACGAAAAGGGTGACCATGTCTTTTTTTTCAAAGGATTTTTCATTCGACTGGCTAATGCACGCCACCGTTGGAGGTAGCTGGTAAAGGTTTCTCCATCCCGTTGTTTCTGTTTCAGGAGATCTAAGGTGTCTGTATCCTTCTGCAAATTGAAAGAGAAGTAGGATACAAACTGCTCTGATAAGTCTGCAAAAGTTTTTATAGACCCCTTTTCGAGAGTCATGAACCAATCTAGGGCATGGCTTGCTAGGCTTCGTGGGAACAAGCGTAAGAGATAGTTATCACTGTACATGACTTCTTGACACTGTGCATAAAACTCCTGCAAGTGAGCCTTAGGGTCTTTGTCTCCCTTGTATTTGTCAAATTTTGGAATCTTGAAATGTTTAGGAAATGGGATCAACGAGATGGAGGGGTCAAACGGATATGGGCATATATCTTCAAATTTGAATGATTGTTTTGTAGCCCCGGCTTGAAGGTCCTTAAGTGCGGCTTTGATTTCCAACAAATCTGAGCTAGCTGGTGGTGGGTTGGGGGGATATTGATGATAGAAAGATGAGGGATCTTGTTGAAAGGGTGTCAGATTGTTGAAATGCAGGTTTGGATGATTGGATGATGATATAGCTTGCTGGTAGGATGAGGGGTTTTGTTGATATGGGGGTTGTTGTTGTGGGGCATAATATGAATTTGTTTGGTAAACGTGTGGGGTAGGTGGTTGAGGAACTTGGATAGGACGTTGCATGTTAGTTTGTTGGTACTGAGGGTATTGTTGTGATGGTTGGGAGGTCGTGTAAAGCAGTTGTTGGGGAAATTGTTGTTGGTTGTGATAGTAGTAGTGTTGTGGAGGTTGTTGTTGTGGTGTCGAGTGTTGTATGGACTGAGGTGGGATATTATGTTATGGTTGAACCTTTGGACGCAAAAGGGACACAAGAAAGGGAGATATGGTTTGGGTAGGTGGTTGAGATGGATTGCCTTGTGATTGGTGGGGTGGTTGTTGTGAAGAGGCCAAAGTATTGTGTATAAGTTGTTGTGGATGAGATGGTGGAGGTAGCACAGAGGTGGTTTGTAAAGGGGGGTATTGGGTTCCGCTCGGAATATTTAACTGGGGCGTGCCTTGTGGAGGTAATTGAGGCGGAATGGTAGATTGGTGAACCTGTTGAATTGGTATGTTGGTGGTCTGAGGAGGTGGGAGTGATGTGGCAAAGGAGGTGCCTCCAATGTTAACGGGAGGTTGGTTTGAAGGAAGGGGTGTTGTTAACGCCAATGAAGGAGGTTGTGGAACACTTTGTGGCATGCTGTAAGCAAAAGGATTATTGGGATCAGGCACTTGAGGTCCACCTATAGCTGAGGTCGAAGCATGTGGGGGATAATTAACCTGATAAAGGACAGCATTGCCAAATTCAGATTGATGCCAACCCTCGACTGGAGGAACATTGGAGAAGTATGAACCTTCGGGTGCATTTTGGGATTCTTGGAGTATGTTAGATGGAGCACCCCTATATTTGGACAAGTCAACATTGGAGGGGGGTTTAATACTCTTCTCAATTAGGTGGGCCAAGATTTCTTCCCCATGTTTCTCAAGCAAACGGTCAGTCATTTGTACATTGGCGGGGTTACTAAAATGTTCCTCAAGTGTGAGTTCAGGTTGATTAACCATACTCTCTTCCCCATGCGACGAGTTATTCTGATTCTCAGTGTTGGAGTGCGATGAAGTACCATTATGAGGATCATGAGAGATGTTGGTACCCTTGTTAGGATCTGATGAGACATTGGCTATGTTTTTGGGATCTTGGGAGTTGTTTGGTTGGGCATTCTGAGCTTGACGGTCGGCCATTTTCTTTGCTTGTAAACGGGTTTGAACAGGCATGCAAATGCTAGATGAGTAGGTTAATGTCCTTGTCAAATGATTCGATTATGATTGGATAAGGTGTGATTTAGATGGGGTTTGAGTTTGGATTAGGTTTTGTTGGGATATATTGGATTGAATTGGATTACAATTGGATTGGATTTGGATTTGATTTTGATTGGATTTGGATTGGATTGGATTTGGATTTGGATTGGATTGTATTTGGATTGGATTGGATTTGGATTGGATTGGATTTGGATTTGATTTGGATTTGGATTTGATTTTGATTGGATTAGATGCGATTTGAGATGAAAGGGAGACCTTGAGTTTGATCAAAAGAAGTTACCCTTAACAACCAAGAGCTTTAATTGATTAAGAGGGTGATTACGACACCGAATCCACCTTAAGATAGGAATGGATTGATTGGGTCGAAGATGATAACTTACGCCACCGAATTCACCTCAAGATGGAGGCAAATTGATTGGGGGCGAAGTTAAAGACCAATAATCAGCTTCAAGCGCTATAGTCAATTTGGATATCCATGTTGTAACACAAGGTTTGGAGGGTTTGGTTATGGGTGATGTTTGGAGATGCAAATGATAAGAAATTATTGGTGGATTAGGGGGGAAATTAAAAGGAGTGGGGGATTACGGATAATTGTGGATGATGTACGGGGATTTAGAATGGTTGAACAAAAGGTTGGAATAAGGAGATGGAAGTTCAAAATGGTCAAGCGGGGGTTTTTGAAAGTTTAAAGTGATAGAACAAAGGTTTGGAATGATAAGGTAATGGTTGGGAATGGTTAAATGATGGTTCAAAGACTAAATGGGTCCGAATGCAGGAATTTTGGGTATTTAGGAGGGAAAATCCGCCCTTCTGCAGCAAAGATTAGGGTGTTGACAGCAAAATCAGGGGCGTAGATAGCTTTCTGCAGTAAATCAGGGGCGCTACCGCCTTTCTACAGTAAATCAGGGGTGCTATCGCCTTTCTGCAGGGGCGTAGACAACTTTCTGTAGTAAATCAGGGGTGCTACCGCATTTCTGTAGTAAATTAGGGGCGCTACCACGTTTCTGTAGGGGCGCTACCGCCTTTCTGCAATAAATCAGGGGCGCTACCACCTTTCTGTAGTAAATTAGGGGCGCTACCACCTTTCTGCAGGGGCACTGCTGCCTTTCTGCGATGAGACAAAGTTTGGTTTTTGTTTGACAAAGGCTATGGCAAGGACACGAAATGATAAAACAAGTCCAAAGTATCAAAATTTGACAAGAAAACACCTCAAGCAAGCACAATCCTATGATTAATATTACGGGTATGGCAAGGCAAGGTCTTAATCTAGGATGCACAAGGCTTCTAGGGAGTCCTTGATATACTCTCAGTACATGAGGTATAACCGTGAACACCAGTCTGTCACAAGCGTGAGTCGGGAACCCCAGCGAGATACTGAAAGGCTCGGACCAACTTTTCACGTCTATCTAGGTATCACCCTAGCTTCGACGCTCCGCCAATTACGATGCAACTGGATTGGGGTACAACTTTCGTTCTCCCCTCTTTATATACCCCGCCGGTATGCGTGGTTGGAATTGTCCCTTGGGGTGATGAAATCTCCAAGCAGGTCCCGCTAAAAAGAAGACACTAACTGTTTCCAACTACTCCCTAGGCTCACACGAAGTGCAAGGGGAAAGTGAAAACAAATCAATGCCCCCCTTGGGTAAAACAAAAATAAGCAATTACAGCAAACAATGCAGTTTTAATCCCCCTAATTAGACTATATTCTAAAATAGCAAAGATAGTTTTTTTTTTTTTTTTTTGAAAATCTGATCAAATGGTTGATCCTACAAGCAAATGTCAGCTGTCTTCTTCTTTGCTCTTGATCAATGATGCCCTAATACGCTGCAAAATGTTAGCGAAAAACAACAATATTCTTGCCAACACAATGTTAGAGAGTTATCACGTGAAAACCGCAAAAAAGCCTAGAGCTAAAACGAAGCCAAAACGCCTATTTTACCTTCCAAACTGTGCTGTTTTAGGGTGCTACCGCCTTTCTACGGGGGGCGCTACCGCCTTTCTGCATAGGGCGCTACTGCCTTTCTACGTGGGGCACTACCGCATTTCTGTAGGGGCACTACCGCCTTTCTACAGGGGCGCTACCGCCTTTCTGCGTGGGGTGCTACCGCGTTTCTGCAGGGGCGCTACCGCGTTTCTACGTGGGGCGCTACCGCCTTTCTGCAGGGGCGCTACCATGTGTCTACATGGGGCACTACCGCCTTTCTACAGGGGCGCTACCGCGTTTCTGCGTGGGGTGCTACCGCCTTTCTGTGTGAGGTGCTACCGCGTTTCTGTAGGGGCGCTACCGCCTTTCTGCAGGGGCGCTACCGCCTTTCTGCGTGCTTTTCCTACAAAATTCTTAACTAAAAGAGATGTTAAATGCAAGACCCGTGTGTGGGTCCCACCGGGCGTGCCAGAAATGTATACCTTGATATCTATCCCACTCTAAATGTGCAAAACAACTTAAAAATGACTAAGAAATGTGAATGACAAAATGCCAATGACACCTCAAGATTAGCCAAAAGAGTGATATAACGAAAAGGAATGTGAATAAAATGAAACACAAACAATTTTACCTCCCTTGTTGTTGATATCCCTTTGATTGGCCCTTGCTTGGAATTGATTGTGTGCTCCTTAGATGATTGTTTGAGTGACTAGATGCAAGATTAGATGTGCAAATGATTAACAAAGATGGCTAAATGATGGCAAAGGATTGAGGATTCAAATAGACAGCATGTAGTTATGAAAGTGCAAAGTGTTGAAAATGCCCTTGAGGAGGGGGCATTTATAGGATAATTTGAATTCTCTAGAGAATTCAATGGTCAAGATTGATCCAACAAGGCCAAGATGAAGAGCTATGGTGGGTTGAGAACCCACAAGCCCTCACATTTTGACATGTGGAGGTTGAAATGGACAAGATGATATGAGGTGGAGGTGAGGTGTCAAGAAGGTACATGAGGTGGAAAAAGGACATGCACCTTGGGGAGTGAGGAGATTTCCTCAAAAAGGGATTTCTTGTCCCCAAGTGGGAGTGAAAGGGACATTTGAGGAATTTTGGAATTCCTCAAAAATCCACATGGAAAAAGGAAAGGTGGTTGGGGATATAAATATGAATTAAAAATTCACATTCCTAAGAAAGTCTAAAAGATAAAAGATGGGCTCCAAAAAGGTGGGACTTGGTCACATGTGGAGATTGTGACAAGTCCAAGGTTCTAGAAGCCTTGAAAGAATGGAATGTGAATTAAAAATTCACATATAAAGGAGGGGAATCTAGGAAAAATAAATGTGAATTAAAAATTCACATGGGAAAGGGGGTCAATGTCCAAAAAGAAAAAAATGGAAGAATTGACCAAAAAGTGGTGTTAAATTTAGCTAATGACTTTGGTTAAGGTTGTGCAAACATTGGATTAGGCTAATTAATGGAAGATTAGAGGCAAGTGGCAAATGTAGGAGGATGTGACATTAATCTCTGATTAAGAGGATACACATCATAATCATGAATTAATTAAATTAATTCAGATTAGGGCAAGGTTATGGAGGATGTGACAAGGAGAGAGAAAGTGAGGAATTTTAAATTGATTTTAAATCAAAAGGGGAAAAATGACTAAATTAAATAAATTAGCGTATTTATTTAATTTAGAGAGGGATAAGGTGAAAACAAAGTATTAATTATTAAATTAAATACTTTACCGATATGAGACAAAGGGTGTAATATTAATTTAATAAATTAATATTAACATGATAGACAGGAAGGCAGTAAATTTAATCATATGGAAGTGACTAAATTTAGATGTCTACAACAACATACTACCCACTCTTTGGGTTCCTCAATTCAATTGGATGAAGATTTGGAGGAAAAATTATTAACCTAAGGTGCAATTCTTCTGGTGGATGGAATGCCATGAGAGAATCCTCATGTTGGATAATCTCCAAAAGAGAGGTACTCATCTTGGCAATAGGTGCTTTCTATGTGAGATTCATTTTGTTGACTATAAACCTGATAACAAGGTATATCAATATAGTCACTTAATAATTGCTACCGCTCTACATCTTCATGCAGTTCCACATGCACGTGGTTGAAGAAAATGGAGACTAGATAGTGATGATCATCAAAACATTCTACATGTTATTGAAGAGTGGGTTGAACCAGAATCTTTGACTTAGATTATATCCATGGTTTTCAAGTTCACTTGTAACCCTATACATGTTCAAATGAGAACTTATAGTAACTTGTACATAGTTGTAAATCATTTTTTGTAAATTACAATTATATGTACATATTTTTTCCATGGAAAATTCTTAAGTTGAAGAATCTTTGATAGCATCATCTCTCACTTTTTTTGGTTGCATGTAAACCCATATATATGCTTTCAATCCTTATTTGAAACGTAGTGAATTTTTTAAAAATCATATGTGCATATTTGTTCCATGGAAAATTATTAAGTTCAAGAATCTTTGATAGCATCATCTCTCACTTTTTTTGGTTGCATGTAAACCCATATATATGCTTTCAATCCTTATTTGAAACATAGTGAAGTTTTTTAAAATCAATTTTCCTAAATTACAATTATATACAACTTATATTTGTTTCATGGAATTCTTAAGTTCAAGAATCTTATATACACTTATATACAAATTATATAATTTGTTCCATCAGATTGTTCCATGGTAAATTATGTAAATTTTAAAATTAAGTATTATCTAATTATAAAATCATTGTACACATATATAAAACATAAATCAATGAAAATAAAAAAATAAACCCTAACCCTTAAACCCTTAACCCTATAACCCTAAACCCTTGTACCCCCTACCCTCTATCTTTCTCCCACTCCCCCCTCTCTCTCTTGAAAGTCTCTCCCTCCTACCCACTCTCTCTCAATTTCTTAACCATTAAAACTATACCCTTTTATCTCTCTCCCACTTCCCTCTCTCTCAAGTCACTCCCTCCTACCCCCTCCCTCTCTCCACTCTACCCTTAACCCTTAAACCTTGAACCCTTGTACACCCTCTACCCTTTATCTCTCTCCCACTCCCCCCTCTCTCTCTCAAGTCTCTCCCTCCTACCCTCTCTCCCTCTCTCCCCTCTACCCTTAACCCTTAAAACCCTTCTACCCCCTACCCTCTATCTCTCTCCCACTCCCCCTATCTCTCTTGAAAGTCTCTCCCTCCTACCCACTCTCCCTCTCTCTCCTCTACCCTTAACCCTTAAACCCTAGTACCCCATACCCTTTATCTCTCTCCCACTGCCCCCTTCTCTCTCTCAATTCTCTCCCTCCTACCCCTTCTCCCTCTCTCCCGTCTACCCTAAACCATTAAACCCTAAACCCTTTGTACATCCCCTACCCTTTATCTCTCTCCCACTCCCCCACCTCTCTCTCAAGTCTCTCTCTCCCACCCCCTCTGCCTCTCTCTTCTCTACGCTAAACCCTTAAACCCTACTCTTTATCTCTCTCCCACTCCCCACCTCTCTCTCAAGTCTCTCTCTCTCTCCCCTCTACCCTTAACCATTAAACCCTAAACCCTTGTACAACCCCTACCCTTTATCTCTCTCCCATTACCCCCTCTCTCTCAAGTATCTCCCTCCTACCCCCTCTCCCCCTCTCCCCTCTCCCCTTAACCATTAAACCCTAAACCCTTCTACTCCCTACCCTCTATCTCTCTCCCACTCCCCCCCTCTCTCTCTTGAAATTCTCTCCTACCCCCTCTCCTCTCTCTTCTCTACCTTAACCCTTAAACCCTACCCTTTATCTCTCTCCCACTCCCCCCCACTCCCTCTCAAGTCTCCCCCTCCCACCGCCTCTCCCTCTCCCCCCTCTACCCTACCCTTTATCTCTCTCCCACTCCCCCCTCTATCTCAAGTCTCTCCCTCCTACCCCCTCTCCCTCTCTCCCCTCTACCCTTAACCCTTATACCCCCTACCCTTTATCTCTCTCCCACTTCCCCCCCCTCTCTCAAGTCTCTTCCTCCTACCCCCACTCTCCCTTTCTCTCCCACTCCCTCCATATCTCTCTCTCAAGTCAATGATATGGGCCTTCCGTAAATTTTTTTAGCCATACTTGCCATTCTCTCCAGCTAAAAAAATCCATGCAGGCCCATTAAAAAAACTTAAGAATAGTTAAAGAGTACCCATAAGCACAAAGCTAATGAATCTTCAACTTCATTGCTTAGGTGATTTAAAGCATCGAAATAAAATAACCTTCAGGGTCTCTAAATCTTATACAATATACGATATGAAGAAATTTCATCATTGAGGGAAAGTCACTGCACTAAAATGATTTCTAGAGAAAATAAAATCTAGGAGGTTCACAGGGTTGTAAATACATTAGAATCAGAATAGGAACAACTAAAAAAGGAGTGAATCATAATCCTTTTATCCATAGTTTACATTTTAAGAATACAAAAAAATGGAATATGTAGATCATCAAATTAGTTAGGCTGTGCGAACGAACCTCATCTTTCAACCGAATATTCTCAATACGCAGTTGTTGCTCTTGAAGACTGACTTTTGCAATAACAACAGGTGCTCTGCAGTTGGTGCATATGGGATTTCTCATGGCTTCTTTAATTTCCATGTTCTCCAAGCGAAGCTTCTCGTTATCCTCCCTGAGGAGAGTGTTTGAATGATACTTGTGTTGAGCTTGAAAATCCAAGATTTGAAAAGCTATGATTAGAAAAAATTAATATATAGTTTTTTAACTATATACTTTTAATATTATAATAACATATATATATAGTTTTTAATTATATAATTTTAATATTATAATAATAGTTAAATATATGATAATAATAATATAATTATTAAAATATATTGCAATGATAAGTATATTATTTATTATAATTTAAAAAGAATATAATTTATATTTATATTAATATTAAATATTAATTTTTAATAGAGGGGGTTCGACCGAACATTTTTAGAACGTTTGACTAAACCCCATTCAAATCTATTTTTTATTGTATGTTAAATGGGTTCAGTCAAACCCCTATTCGAATGAACATTTAATTTTTGTTTGACTGAACCCACTTATTTTCACCCACATCCTCTCAAGCACCAAAATTGCTCAGAATTTTGCACTTTGAAGCTCAATTTGAGAATGAAAATGAAGGAGATCTCAGAAACCCAACTGGTATCAGGTTTCCCTCAAAATGAGCTATCCAACAAATATAATTTTAATATGTTTTGATTATATTATCTATTTATTTTTTAAGTTTTATTAAATATAGGTTTTTCACCAAAAACAAAGCTCTCCGTTTTGCACATGTGGAAAAATAGAAGATTATCATTTTTTTTTTGAAAGATATAAGTGCACCATATATTGGAGTCCTTGATCCAACCAAAAAAAAGAAAATAATTTTGATACATACAATAAAAGTTATGCATTATACGGTCACGTTATGTCTGAATTGTAATTGATTTGTCTTTGAAACTTGATTAAAGAAAAAATATTCAATAAAAAACTATCTAACCAAGTGGAAGCACTATATATCGGAGTTACAAATTTAAATTTGAAAGAATTAGAATTTTATCTTTCAAGGAAAAAAAATTATGCATTATACGGTGTCCGTCACTTTTTTAAAATGCTATTTTTTGAAAAAACCAGTTTTTGTGGGAGATGGAAAAAGAAGTGCAATTTGATTCCAAAAATTTTGAAAAAAATATTTTTAGAATCTATAGAAAAAATGTGATAAGAATATGGTTTTCATTATCTTCAAATTGAGTTTTTTCGGATGATGGAGTGCGTCTGCAGTCTACCGAGCTAGGGCGTCCGTGCCCTAGCTCATTTCCTGTTCTGGTTTGAATCTGCGCTTGGCAGGGGGGCTTGTTGGCTGCGTTTGGGGGTGAGGTGTTGGGTGTGGCCACTACGGTGGTCTCCTTCCTTCTATTCCTACGTGTGGGCTGTGCTTTGGCGCCAACTAGAGTGAGGGGTGCCACTAGGAGCCACGGGTGTGCAGTTAGGGGCGCGCCTTTGGTGCCTGGTCTGTGTGAGGACTCCATTCAGCGGAGTCTCTTGTTCTTTGGCCAGTGAATCATGGTGAGTTGTGGGTGGGGCTTTGAAACCCTTGTTTCAGGTTTTTATTTCTCGGAGGCTGTGCATGCCCGATATAAGTTAGGTATTATGTCTCCTGGGGAGACCTCGGGTGCTAACCCTCTAATGGATTTCCGTTCAACGCTTGGTGCGAAGTCTCCTCAACACGCTTCGAAAGTCTTTAATAATAATTTGTTCATGCCAGAAGCAAGGCTAGATGGAATGGGCTCGTCTAGTGGAGCTCGGATCACGAAGATTAATGGTTGCCTGGAACGTTGCAAGGAGAGGCCGAAACTGGTTATTCCTTTGGAAATGGTTGCAGAGGATATTGAATATTATTCAAGGCACTCTTTTTACTGTAAGTTTTTGGGTATGAGGATATTGATGCAATTTCTAGAATCCTGGGCTCGACGAATGTGGATGCCAGGGGGTGAGATGGATATAAAGCTTTTGGCAAATAATTATTTCATGGTTACCTTTGATTGCATGGTGGATCGAAATAAGGTCTTCGAAGGAGGCCCTTATTTCTATAATCAGGTTGGTTTGTTTCTTAAACCGTGGCATGCTGGTTTTAACCCTGCTGAGGAACTTCCAACTTGGGTCCCGGTGTGGGTTCGGCTCCCACGGTTTCCTGTGGAATGCTGGCAGGATGATGTTTTGCATCTGTTGGGGTCGATGCTTGGGAAGCCAGTTGGTTCCTCACTACAGACTCAGTTTAAAAAGGTAATCACTTTTGCCCGCATCTGTGTGGAAATTGATCTTAGTAAACCATTACCAGATTCTTTGGATATGTCTGTGGGTCCTTACTCTTGGGTACAGTCATTGGACTATGAAACTCTTCCTTTCCGATGTCGTCTATGCCATGAATATGGTCACTTGCAACGAAGATGTCCAAGGGCTAGGCCCGTAGAGCCTCCTATTTCTCAGCCTTCCCGTAACCCACCTACGGAGGATAAGGGAAAGAACCCCATTCCTGGGGATGGTGATGGTTCTGATGGCTTTTCCCCTATGAAGAATCGTAATAGAAACCGAGGCCAAAAGAGGACCTGGAAGGAAAGACAAGATGAAGACTCTTTTAACAGATTTGAGGTTTTGGATGATCTGGGTCAGCAAGAAGTGAACCCGGGGTTGGTGAATTTGGATCAAGGTATTGTGTGTTCTGGGCAAGAGGTTTCTCTGTTTGAGGATACTCAGGATGCACAAGTTACTGGAGCTTTGCAAATGGTGACCGATCATCAAATGGATGTCTAAGTGGAGACGGCTCCTACTATGGAAATGAAGAAGGATGGGGGAGATGGTCCTATTGTGGCTTTGCATACAGGAGCAGATGTAGTGAGGAATAACAGGTCTTCTCCTTCTCCTCTGGGTCTTCATCAAAAGGATATCAAAAAAGGGTTGGGGGAGAAATCCTCAAAGCTTGGCAGGAAGAAGGATATGGAAAAAATTAAGTTAGCTGGGGAAACTTTGGTGGAGTCAGGGTCGGTTAAGACTTTGGATTCACACTTCTCGAGCTCTTTGAAATGATTGTTCTTTCATGGAATGTAAGGGGCCTAAACAGCGGCCCTAGACAAAAGGCTGTTCGTGAGTTGGTCAGAAGTCAATCTCCTGATGTTTTGTTCCTACAGGAGACTAAGGTTTCTGTGGAATGCATGATTGGTTTATCCCCTAAGTTGTGGGGCAGTGGCGAATGTCAGTGTGTTGGTAATCAAGGGTCTACGGGTGGAGTGGCTTGCCTTCGGAATCCTCGGAGGATTCGCCCTCTCTGGTGGATGGCTAGCAACTTTTCTATCTCGATGATCGCGTCTTGTTTTGAGACTGGGGAGTCTATCCTCCTCTCTAACATCTATGCGCCTATCGAGTTGCAAGGTAAATAAATTCTATGGTCCCATATTAGATTTTTTCGGAGCATGGTGTCGTTTCACCCTTGGATTATGGCTGGGGACTTTAATGCTATCTGTGAGCTAGCTGAAAAGCGGGGGGGTATTGCTAGGTTGGAGCCTTCTGCAATGCTTCTTCAGGAGAATATCTCTACTTTGAATCTTGTTGATGTCAAGCCTAATAATGGATTATTCACCTGGAACAATCGAAGGATTGGGAATAATTGCATCTCTGAAAGACTTGACCGGTTCTTGGTTTCCTGCTTCTGGGTTGGTGGATTATGGTCTTCTAGCTCTGAAATTTTGGATTGGAGGGGGTCTGACCATTGGCCTATTAAGCTTGTAGTTTCTTCAGTTAGTGTGCCTCGGTCACCCCCTTTTAAGTTCCAGATTATGTGGCTGCGTGAACCCTCTCTTCATGACTATGTGGCTAAATGGTGGAAAGAGGGTAGACCCGCTTATGGTATGGCTATGTACACCTTTGTTAAGCTTCTCTAATTTGTTAAATACCAGCTTAAACATTGGAATCGGCAGTGCTTTGGGAACATTTTCCATGCTAAGGCTGTTGCTCAGGTGGAGTTGGATAGCATTACAAGGGTGATTAGGGAGGAAGGTGTGACTACCTATTTACTTCAAGAGGAGGCCAGGGCATGGAAATTGTTGGAGGAGTGTGAGCTGAGGGAGGAAATATTTTGGAAATAGAAGGCAAGGGTTGAATGGCTGCAGGAGGGAGATAAAAATACAGCCTTCTTCTTCAATTCGGTTAAAGCCAAGTGACATGGGAATTTAATTTCTGTTCTGGTGAATGACACTGGTGAGCATCTATCCTCTTTCAAGGATATTTCTTGTGAAGCCATGCAGTACTTTGCTACCTTTTTTAGGGAGGACTCACAGGGGGCTTCCGAGGAGGAGGCTCAAGTTATATCTTGTATCCCTTCTCTGGTTACTAGGGAGATGAATGAATGTCTCATGAGGGATATTTCAATTGAAGAGCTTGAGAGAACGGTGTTCCAGATGAAGAGAGGGAAAGCTCCTGGCCCTGATGGCTTTCCGGTGGAGTTCTTTCAATAATTTTGGGATATTATTAAGCTTGACTTATTGGCTGTTGTCCAGGAATCTCAGGCAAATAAGCAGATGTTATGGGCTTTGAATTCCACCTTCCTTGCTCTCATCCCCAAATTTGATGGAGCAAACAAGTTAAGCCAATTTAGACCCATCTCTCTTTGTAATGTGATTTACAAAATCATCTCTAAAGTTATTGCAGATAGGCTAAAAATTTGGCTTAGAGTGTTAATTTCTGAGGAGCAGAGTGGCTTTGTTGCAGGAAGGCAAATTCTGGATGGGGTGGTTATTGCTACTGAGTCCATTCATTCTATGTCTAACTCCACTAATAAGGCTATGTTCATCAAGTTGGACATGGCAAAGGCTTATGACAGAGTTCGATGGTCCTTCCTTTGGAAGATCCTTGGTGCTTTTGGGTTTGGGGATGATTGGATTCGGTGGGTCAAGAGTTGCGTGACTTCTGTTTCCTTCTCTGTTTTAATTAATGGTGAACCCTCAGAGCTTTTTGGTGCCTCTCGGGGATTGCGTCAAGGTGATCCATTATCTCCGTACTTGTTTTTGCTCTTTGTTGAAGGATTGGGTCGGTTGTTGAGAAGAAATGTGGAGAGGGGTATCATTCAGGGATGGCGTTGGGGTGGTAATATTCCCCCATAGTCTCATTTACAGTTTGTGGATGATACTGCTTTGATGGGTATGGCTACAATCAGGGAGGCTACAAACTTGCGTGCGGTGTTGGATGTTTATCTGGCTGCCTCAAGTCAAATGTTAAATGAAGGTAAATCCTCCATCTTTTTCTTCAATACTCCTGACCCGATTCAAAGGAGGATTGCCAATATTTTAAGGTTTCAATTTGGATCCCTCCCTTTGATCTATCTTGGAATTCCTATCTCTGACAAAAGGATGTCAAGGGATTCATGGCAGAATATTTTGGAAAAGTTTCGGATGAAGGTTAACCATTGGACCCATAGATGGTTATCCTTTGCTGGTCGTGTTCAATTGATCAAATATGTGGTTCAAGCTCTTCCCATTTACAGATGCATGCTCCAGGTGGCCCCAGCTGGTTTTCTTCAGGAACTTGATGCTTTATCTAGACAATTTTTATGGGCAGGTAATTTATCATCATCCAAATGAAGCTTGGTTAAATGGGAGCTTGTTTGTAGTCCGAGGCAATATGGAGGTCTTGGTTTAAGGCAGTCATCTTTGTCTAGGGTGGCGCTTGCTGCCAAGCTGTACTGGAGGTGGTGTGTGGAGCAAGATCAGACCTGGGCCAAGATTTTACTTCATAAATATTTTTCGGGGATCCCTCAGATGGATATCCCTCGCTATCCCTTAGTGGGGAAAGGATCGGTTATCTGGAGTACGCTTAAGAAGGGGGCTGCTCTAGTTAAGGACGACTTGTTCTGGATCTGCAAAAGTGGGCTTGAGGCTCAATTTTGGTTGGATGCTTGGGATGGATTTCCACCCATTGTTTCTCAGTATCCTAATCTCTTGCCCCTTTGTCAAAGATTCCTTGGGGCTGGGTGGGACAAGGTGAGAGACTTCAAGTCTGTTTCTTCTCAAGGACAGTTAATGATGGTTAGATGGAAGAATCCTGAGGAATGGCTTGTGGTTGGTATGGAGGAGGAATGTGCAGAATTGCACAGCATCCTCTCTAGCAGGACTTGTAGTTCCCTTCTGGGTGGAGATGTTTTATCTTGGTCTCCCAACCCTAAGGGTGTTTATACTGTTTCTTCTGGTTATCAGGTGCTGTTATCTCACAAGTTGGATGGGGTGGAAGTTCATTGGTGGCAGAATGTTTGGAACAAGTTTTCTTGGCCAAAGTGTAATTGCTTCATGTGGACTTTGGCCTGGAATAAGTGTTTGACCTGGGATAATATTCAAAAGAGGGGATTTCAGGGACCATATATGTGTGTGTTGTGTGGGGATGGAGAGGAGGATTCTACACACTTGTTTTTTCATTGCCCCTTTGCCCTGAGGCTATGACACTTGTGGTGGGAAGCTTGGAGAGTTCCTTGTGTCCATGCTTCCTCTATAGTTGATTTCTGGCGTAGTCTTGGCAGACCTCCTACTACTGCATCTTTCCTTCAGGACGTGTGGCATGTGGGGCCTACATTCCTTCTTTGGCAGATTTGGCTGGAGCGAAATCGTAGAATCTTCTGAGGTGAAAAGTTGATTATTCAACAAGTTCGGCAGAGAATTATGGGTATGGTTCGGGAGACCGTGGAAGCAAAGTGTGAGGTTGATTTTCCCTTGGAGAAAGGGGATGCTGAGAAGTTGGAGAGATTGGGACTTCAGACGTTGTCTTTGGTGTCGGCTTGTGTCCGAAGAGGAAGGCAAGCAAAAATGAAAGTTATGAAAGTGGGTAAATGGGTTCCCCCTCCTGCTGGAATTTTGAAGATTAATACTGATGGTTCCTCTAAAGGAAATCCTGGGCCTGCTAGAATTGGTGGAGTTGGTTCCACAGGCTCAGTGGTCTTCTTCTTCTCTTCTTACGAGGGGATGAAGACCGTTAACCTTATGGAAGGTCTGGCGATATTCTCTGCCCTTGAACGGGCTTATGCTTTGAGGTGGAGGAAAGTTATATGTGAGTCTGACTCACAGGTTTTGGTTAATTTGCTTAAAGATTGGAAGGTGGCTGATGTCAGTTGGCAGTTAGCTAGGATGGTGCAACAAATTCTGCAGATTAGCTCCTTGATGGAGGAGGTTTCGTTTGTCCATATTCCGAGGGAGTGGAATAAAGCTGCAGATTGCTTCGCAAAATGGGCCCCGATGCATCTTGATGGCTGGAGAATCGAGGGGTGGGATCAGATTTCACAAGATCTTCGCCATGAATTGAACAAGATTATTGCAGAGGATGGCTATGGGATTGGTGGTGGATGATGTTGTTTCTTGCTTTGCTTGGTTGTATTTTGCTTTCCTGGGGTTTAGGCCCTTTGCTTCTTTGTAGTGCTCTTCTCTGATTATCAATAAATTTTTTACCCCTTTTTATTATCTTCAAATTCCTCATGGTTTAACTGCTATAGGTGCCTGAATATGAAGATTTAGTTAAAAAAAATCAGTGTCCAGTTTGGCCAAAAATTATAAACCACTATTGTGGGATCACTTAGTCAATTCACATCTTGATCCTATATCAATTCATTTATAATGTATTATGACATTGCTAGTCAAAACTAGGGAGTAAGACACACACATAGCTATACTCATTTGTGCCATGAATTTATGGTTATATGTTCAACCAAATATGACCACCAATAAATTTATTTTAGCTATTGAACAAAAAAGGGTAGGGCCTTACAATAAAGGAATCACATCTTATTAAAATGATTTTATGTTTTTTAAATACACACAACAATCACTTGATTTAAGAGGTTGATTTTTATTTATTAATAGGAAGACAAAGCAGTCATGTAGGGAGGAAAATGAAGGAAATTTTCATTATCATAAGAAGAGTTTATGGTTGTTATGAGTAAATTTTTTATGCTGTGATCAAGGCATAGGAATTATAGAAGAAATATGGGAGTTTGAAGCTATGCATAGAGGTTTAGAACTTGTAGAGGAATAGAGACATATTCTAGGCATGTAAACAATTTATTTTTCTTCTTCAAGAAATTAGAAAGTAAAGAAAAACTAAGAATAGAAACATATACATGATCATGGGGACAAAGAATAGTTTGAGTTTCTTTACCTAAGAATGAAATTATTTAAAATTTTTTATTTTGTCTATGTAAGACAACTAAATGAATATGATTAAGTACAAGAATTTTTATTAACCAACTGGTTTGAAAAGAATAGAAGTATTCTTATTGGTTCATGAACTTTAAAATTTAAACATTACATATATATAGAAAATCATTCATATATATATATATATAAGTAATTAGGTATAACTCAGTTAAATACATTTGTGAATATATAGGATAAGCTTGAAGTTTAAACTAGTTATTTTTGCATGAAGTAAATAGATTATTATTCAAAGCTATTAATATGGCTTAGAGTCCACAAATATCTACTTATTATTGCAAAAATGAAATAGATAATATTATGGTACATTTATTAGCTTATAAAAAATATCCCTGAATGAAGATGAAGGACAAAACATTTAGAAAACAAATATATTTATAATGAAGCTACTTTGATATTAGGGAATAAAACTCTTATTTACTTGTGTTATGAGTTGTCAAGACCTTAAGTGATAGATAAAGAGTCATGAATTAGTGTCATTACCTGAATGTATTATAACTTGTAAAAGCATTTTAAAAGTCTTATGTTTTGAAAAATAGGAGAGTATTAGACTCTCAAAATAATTACAAAGACATAGGAATACGTGGCAATAGCCAAGATTAGAGAATTTATGAATACACAATACATATGTTCTTTGTTAGGATTATTTTTTAATGACCTTAGTCGTTCATTGACCCTAGAAGGATAGTCTTAATTCCTTGTGAAAATTTAGAAAAATGGTCAAATGAGTCAATCATGTATTAAACCATTGGCAAAATATCATTTCCAAGTTGAGTTAGAGGTGTGTGAACTCATGAATGCATTTCCTATGGAACTGTTTATTTTATTTAAAACTTTGGCCAAAGTAATGCAAAAGTCTATGCTTGTATTAGTTGACAATGTTCCAACTTTCATAATCTAGTCAGATTGGTCATACTTAGAGGATTTGTCTAAATTTGTATGGTCGATTGGGTTATGTGGGACACAACATTAAGACTCAGATGACATAAACTTGTTGGTTTTATTTGTCTATACTCTTCACAAAGGGTAGGACCACTTCGAGATGGAAGGTATATAAAAAATCGTTAGTCTGTGGTTGGAGGTAAAGCAGTTGAGTGATGCTCTCCCTCTTATAGATGACTTCGCCACGACTTGTGAGACAAATGTAGAATTCTAGATATGGAATACTTTATAAAACTTATTGTATATCATAAACATGTTTAATTAAAATGAAATCCATGTATGTAATGTGAAAGAAAAGTTTATATTAGCTTCCTTATTGAAATTGTTACATTTCAATGATTATAGTTTCCACTTCAATATTGTTCATGTAAATCGAATGAAATATGAAATTCAAAATTTTTTATTATTGCTTTTTAAGTATGTGGTTATTTAATTTCTTTCTAATTCATTAAGTAATTCCAGTTTTGAAATTTGAGTACATCATAGATAAATATATATTTAATCAAGGTAGAAAATAGCATTCTAAAATAAGAAAATTCAATTTGTAAATTCAAATAATTTGATTGTATTTAATGCAAATATTATTATTTTGTTGAGAACATAAAATTAATTTTAATTCTTGGTAGAGGATGTCAATATATATATTTGTTCTAACTTTTAGAGCTAGAAGAGGCATAAGGAATACACAAGTTTATTTCTTGAAATTTGTTCATCCATTAAGGACGTGCTAAGGTTGGTAAATCAAATTAAAGGATGGCTAGAGTACTATTTAGTCCTTATTTTCCTAGAAATATAGGTTTAATTTTCTTTTTTGTTTTGTGTTCCTTTTGTTCGGTTTTTAAGTTCTAGTTAGATATTAAATTTTTGGTTTTGATAATAGTTTACACTAAGAATAATAATATAAATGTACTAGTGCATATTAATTTGATTGAGTTTTAATTACCAATTAAAGATGGTGGTTGAATTAATATTCTTGAGCTAATACAATATTTCCTTCAATCTTAAGATAGTACAATAATTCCTTAGGAAGAATTCATCATTTGTAGGATGTGTAGTAATATAGTGTTCATTTTTAGCTTTTATTTCATGGTATGAAGTGGTGTGTAATTTGAGTTATTTTTGTTAACTTGGTGGAGAAAGGGATACATGCCATGGATTGTGATTAAAAAAGGGGTGGATGAAAGTAATTTTAAATTAAATGTGTATATATTTGTTAAATTCTAGGGTCATTTTGATCCTTAGTAAAGATTTATTTTTAGGTTCCAAATAAGTTTAATTATATCTTACCTTTATAAGTTCATAGTTAATTATACTAGGATCATATCATAAGATCTAATGGGTTTTCCTTTGGGAATTACATAGATAAGATAATTATTTAGACTCATTCATGAGAGAGTATATTAGAGTAGAAGATTGGATTAAGGAAAGAAGGCTAGATCTAAGATTAAATGTAAGCAACTAGATTTTATGGCAAAATATCTAAAGTTTAATAACACATCATATTTATTTATTTGAACGTATATTGCTTGAGGATTAGGTAGAGAAAAATATATTGTTGGTAGAACTCATGTTGTAGGAAATATTAATAAATTTGAGAATTAGAAGTTAAATATGAGAGATGGAAATATTGTGTTAAATTACAAGGTAGAATGGTATTCCTGATAAATATAAGTGATTTATTTATAAAGATGACATAAAGAATGATTTGTAAAGGTGAATGCAATGATACTATGGAGAAGGAATTTTTTATCTTTTATTTGTTTCTATGCTTCAAGTTTGAAGAATTGTTATTTAGATTTGTAGTAAAGATAGATTTTGAATAATTGTATTTCATTAAAAAAAATCAAAACAACAACACTATTTTTTATAAGAACTTTGCAATCACAACTAATATATCAACAAAAAATAGTGAAACACAATGAAGAAAAGCATATGAACATCCCTATGAATTAAGAAAAAATACTTAATCTTTACACTAAGATCAAAACTAACACCAAACAATTTGTAGTCTAAGAGAGAATTAATTATGAGGAAAAAAATTTCATTCAAATAATAGTTACATGCATGTGCTTATTTCTTTTTCAGATTCCTATGTCATCACAATTAATTACAAAAATGAAAAAGAAGTGATTTTTTTGATTTTTTAATTATATTTCATTATTTTCAATAACAAAACCTCCGCATGAAAGCATAAACCATGAGATTTTTTTTTAATTCTTTTACTTTAACATGTTAGTTTAATTAGAAATGTTTTATATTTCACATATCCTTGCATCAAAAATAAAAAATATAATAAAAAATTTGAAGCAAGAATAAAACACATCATTAAATCTTGTGCATTCGAGTTGGAAGCTCCAAATATAGTTTTAACAATAAAGGATTGAGATACATGATTTCAAACATCAAAACACTTACAATAAAGAAGAACAAAAAAAATGAATATAAACATTTAATTCAAAGCAATAAATATCAAACAGTAAAGTAAACCAATTATCAAAGAAATGGCATGCCACACTTCTCCATCTTGATCATGTCAAGCATATGTTTCTAAGGGTGAGAAAAGATTGGTTGAAGTTAATTTTAGCAATTATGAAGTTGTTATTATAAGAAACTAGGAGGATCTAGGAGATGAAGAACAAGCACAAATGAACAATGCAATGATTGTATTTAGATGACCCAAATGTTAATGAGTACAAGGCCTTGCATATATAGGAAAGGATGAAGGAATCCACCTATGAGGTGAATTGACAAGTGTGCTATAAGATGGCACAAATGAGATGACAAGTGCCCTATAGGTGTCAACCTTAGGAACACTTGGAGTGTGCAAACCAACAACCTCTATGGCCAAGTCATCAACCTTGTGTGCCAAGTGTTGAGTGAAATTTGAGGTGAGATGGAAAGTCTTCCAACCTCAAAAGGGATATGCATGAGGTTTACCAAACAACTTGGTAACCTCTAGAGGTCTTAAATGTTGCACGTTCAGCTAGACAAGATGTTGTCTAACATAATCAACCTAAGTACACATAAGTATAGTGAATAGATTAAATATTCACACTAACACCACCCCCCTTAAGTGATAATTATGGAGATTAGAAAAGTGCAATTAGATAGAAATGGGTCTCGACTAGAGGCCATCTTAGGTACCCATGTACAATGCATTCTCTCACAAAGTGGAGTAAAGGAGAAAACCTAGTGGGAAAAAAATTATCTCCAAAAAGAGAATTAGAAGGAATTAAGACCTTAAAAAAGGTCCCTTGATGATAGGAACAAGATGATGAACTCTTGAATCATGTAGAATTTGTAAACTCTATCAATGATGAATTGATGTTGCTAATATCAATGAATCTCCAAGTAATGTAGATCAATCTGTGATATACAAAACACTGCATGAGTGAACATATGAACACTACTCAACTAGTGTACACAAAGTCAATCAAACTCTGTGAAGTTGATAATACATATAATACTATGATTAGGAATTTTAGAATCTCAAAATTTGATCCACTAAATTAATCTCCCATTCGAGAGATCAAAATAGAAGGTTAATGATGCCTTCCAAAAATAAGATTATTCTATTGCTTCATTGAAAGAAGCATAACACATTATAGTTCCCAGTTAATGCTAAGAGAATATGAGCAGAAAACTAAGAGTGAGAGTGTTTAAGGAATGTAGGGATGTACAAGGTGTGCCAAGATACATTAGTACACAATGAATAAATATAAACACTGATAGTATCATGACCATACCTTAACTAACCATTGTTGCCACTCATTAGGAAATTCTTCCTATTAAAGAGGGGAGCCCTCCATACTATCTACCCTTGCATTTATTTTTTCTACATGAGTGGGAGTGATCCACCAACTATATAGAAAATATGAAAATTACATATGTGCATAATAATTTATGCATAATTGTGGTGAATAATTTATGCATATTTGTCGTCAATCACATTTGGCTTGTATACAATTTTAGCCTCCACAATACCTTTAAAATAGGGAGTATGTGTCCCCTAAGTGATGGAGTTTTGGTGGTGTCTGTGAAGCTTCCCTCCTCTTGAAAAACCCTACGAGAATGTATATTAGGATGGTGTGTAAATGTGTTGGAGGGAAAATGATATGAAAATGTCACTTGATATGTAAACATGAAGGTGAATGGAGAAGTTTAAAGGATATATCTTCAACCAAGAGGAAAGGGCAAGGAATAAAGGAGACAAAGGATGGGTGATTTTGTTAAGGATGGGAGGGAAATGGAGATAAGAAGACTGCTAAAGATTAAACAATGTATATATGGATGAAGGATATCAATTGATAATGGTCAGTCCGAGGCCAATGATGATATGCAAGACACACCTAGAAAGAATGAAAGGAAAATCTAGAAACTTTTTTGGCAAGGATAGAATAGTGGATTAGAACCTTCAACAACGAGTATGGGAGAGAATTTATATAGTTGGATTTTTATTTTTGTTGTTGTTGGAATAATTATTAAAAATTGTTAGGCATTTATTTTAGTTTAATCTAAATACTAGGAGTTCCTCTTAGTGTTCATGATAATAATTGTGAAAACAAAATAAAATCAATATGAAAAGTGAAGTTGCCAAATTTGTTTAAACTAAATGATTAAAAAATCTATTTTACAATCACACTTAACAACTTGAGCAATGTAATAGAAAAAGTCAAATCTCACTAACATAAGAGTATTTATAGATTTATGAAAAAAAATAAAAAATTAAAATTTGAATAATTTATACACTTAATTATACTTAAACCTTTATCTTAATTTTACTCATAAATCTTTAAAATTGAAACATGCATCTTTCTTTAAGAAAGATAAATTAAAAATTGAATCAAAACTAAACCTAATTTACATATTTTGACATTAAAAAACTATCCACTAAATTTTAAATATTATTTAGAACATTGAAAAAAATTATATATTATTTAAAACACTTAATTTTTTAAAATCTCTATCCAAAAAATCCCACCAAAAAAATTTAGAGGTTTAAATAAAAAAATCAAAACGTTAAGATGCAAAAGGAAAACAGAAACTAGACATTATAAAAATTAAAAAATAAACTGTCTTTATGTATTAAGAACTTTGATATTCTAAGTCTCTCAATGTGTTGTGAAATTCGGTATGATAGGACCAAAAGGTAGGGAGGTATAGATAAATAAGAAGGTTATTCGAGTCGAGCATGGCTGTGCACTTTCTCACGCACGAAATCGACTCCACAAAGCTTTTGGAAAGAATGGGAACAAGAATGTCACTGCTATCAATTGCCTCTCTAATGTCACAACTTTCGTCATCCTCGTTGCCTGTGTATATACGGAGTGACCTTTGCAGGTATTTGCACTTATACTCCATCAATGTTTCCCCTGCATCTGCTGTGTGGCAAAGAAAGAAGACATTAAACTTCTTCTCAACCAATCTGGCACTTCTGCAAAATTTAAAATCATATTGGTCACTACCTTATGACGAGACAAAATTTCAAACAATTCAATAGAAATAAATCTTCTTTCAAAGTTCTTAAATAAAGTCCCTGTACACCAAATTAAATGCACCTACAAATCATCTTTTACCTGTTTAACTCCCTAAGCTGGGCCAACTTGACAACCCCATCGTGAAAGCTTTCTACGTCTGTCGAATCTGGATAGCAACCTGAAAACCAGCACATACCAAGGTTTTGTAACTTGCCCACCACGTAAGGAATGTTCTGTAAACCCGACCAAGCCATGTACAAAATTTGGAGTTGTGCCAAGTCACCTATAGTGCTGGGAAGGCTGCTTAGATTTGTACAGCCTGCCAAGTCCAACCTGTTTAGCTGCATCAAGTTGCCCACAGTATTAGGAAGGCTTGTTAAACTAGTACAGCCGCGCAAACATAACCTCTTCAATTGCGACAAGTTACCAAGTGTGTTTGGAAGTGTTGTGAGAGCTACACAATCTTGCAGATACAAGCACTGAAGGTTCACCAATCTGTCAAGTGTCTTTGGGATTCTCGTTAGACTTGCACACTTCTCTACACTTAAAATCTTGACTTGGGACCAATTTCTATCCAGTTGGAATCTGTTTCTTAATGTTAACCATGTATATGTATCACTTAATTCACAATTTTTAATTTTTACCCATAACAAGTTCGGAGCTAATTTTCCAATATTGCCCACTACTTTTGTATTTTGCACAGCTAGATAGCGTAGGGAAGGCATTCTATGCAAGCTAACGGGCTCTTTTCCATTCTCTCCTGTGTAAACAAGCATATTCACTCCTTGTGCTATGTCTCTGCTCAAAGCTCTGTGCGCACCCATTGGCAGCCATAGTCTTCTATTATTGTCAACCTGCTCTTGAATTTTTCTTCCCATTTCCCGCAAAAGGTCATGCATATCCAGGAGATGTTTAGAGCCACTGTCGTTTATAAGCATTTTCAGCAAAAGATTCTTGAGGGCCGTTTTAACTCTGTTTGGGTATAAAACTTCCCAGTAGGTAACAGCGTCATTTTTACTTTCATTAGCAAAGCAACAAGCTATATCCAGAAATATTTCCTTCTCAACATCGCTAAGTCCATCATAACTGATTCGAAGGACTCTGGATATTTCTTGATTTTCCCCAATCTTATGGAGAGCTTCTTCCCAACATTGGATGTCGTTGGGCTCCTTCTTATCAAACAAATGTGCTCCAAGAACTTGTAATGAAAGAGGATGCCCCCGGCATGCCCTTGCAATTCTGGTAGAAAGCTCTTGGTAGTGAGTCTCCGGGAATGCCCTTGAGAAAGCATTCCAACTAAACAACTGAAGAGCTTCATCCTCCCCTAGCCCACTCATTTGAAGAACTGAATCAACCTTAGCAAGATTGAGTATGTGTTTGTCTCGGGAAGTAATGATGATTCTACTACCATGCCCAAACCAATCCCCATTTACTGCATCCAAGTGGCTGCCATCATTCACATCGTCCAATATGACAACGGCACGAACTCCTCGCAATAGGTTTCTCATCAGAGCCTTTCCCTCAGCAACACTTGGAACCTCTCCAGGGTAATTTACCAGTCTTCTTAGAATCGCCCGTTGCAAGTCCACAAGGGTAGTATTTTTCTGTGCAAAGCAATAAGCATCAAACCTAGCACAATTTGTATCATAAATTGTATTGTAAATAGCCTTCGCCAAGGTGGTCTTTCCGACGCCGCCTATACCGCAGACTCCCACTCTCACGGTGTTATGCCACAAACTCAGATCTAATCTATTGTGTAGGTCACACATATGCTTTTGGAGTCCCACAAGATGCACAGGGACATCCAATGGAGTAATCTTTAGGGTATTCAACACGTCTTTCACAACTCTTTTCACTAGTCTTCCTTCGTACCTGCAAATCAACTTCCATATATTACACCTTACGATTCAAATTTAAAGCTGTAACTAAATACAAGGTACATTAAAATCCACGAATACGGCTGATTTATATAGTTGAAGAGTTACAAGTATCTTACGAATTTATAAAAGAAAAAGGAAAAACTTAAAACTTATATATTCTGTAGTCTTGACTTCAAATTTATCACATGATAGACTTGAGAAACATAATTTCTATTTGAGAAAGGTTTTCAGATTCTGGGTTTTATACTTACTTTAATGCATTATTTATTTTGAATTAGAACTACCCGAATCATTTTATAAACATTGTTTCATGACATATATGTAAATGTATAGGTGATCGCTGATGTGTACAGGGAGAAACAGGGTCAAAGAGGGGTGCTCTTTTCACCAGATTTAACTGGTGACTGGTGACAGTGCATGAGTAGTCATTATGGTATTGATTAGTATTAATGTACTATAAAAGAGGAAGATTGCAAACAGGAAACTTAAACATATTCTAATATATGGCCTATCTTTTATAATATGGATCACATGTCTATTTGGCATTGCTATACAGAAGCTAATGGTGAAGAAGATCAATTAGAAAACCATGCGTGTGATCAAGCTAAAAAGGTGATTGTCTTAAATGATAAAGATAGTTGGAATAGTATCAAGCTTCAATCAAGTCATAACTGATGATAGGATGGGGTTCCATATCTGAAGACTGGCCAATACTAGAGAATGAAAAATTATGCTCACGAGATTTTCCTGTAGGGAAACTGCAATCTTTCCTGTAGGGAAAATGTAAGGAAAATGTTCCACAGACTAATACCATCAATTTTATTCACTGCAATATACAAACCACCATAATACCGCTTTTGAGTACGAAGATGGGAAAGTAGGACAGCTAGGTTTCAAATTGATGAGGCTAAGTGTCATGTGTTAAAAGACGAAAAGAATAATTTGATTGAAGGAATTAACAGGAAGACAAGTTTCAACAATAATGAATTGGAGTAATTACATCCCAATTGAAAATGAAAACCAGCAAGGGAAAAAAAAAACCAAAACAAACATAGACGAGACTTACACTACTCAGATGGATGAAGGAATGACATGATCACATAACTTGCAGTAAATGAAATGAGACTTCCAAGAATGACTCAAGGAGGAGCCCATTATCTAGTATAAAAATTATTGAATCAGAGACTATGTCGAGAAATTTACAATCTTGAGTGGAAGATTGAAGTTTCTATGGAATAGAATTTTATTATAGTCTAACGATCTGATATTTGATGTACAGGTGACTTATAAAATGAGGTACATATCCTTTCCCTGTAAGATTCAAACTTGCCTCTTTCGCAACACAAAATTTTCACCATTATGTGTCATCAAGAAATTGATGCTTATTGACAATATGTTATGTCCTCCTTAGTTGATCCCGAAGTATTTGACAGCCCACCTCCTTAACTCAAATCAGATCCGAGATTCCACACCAAGTTATAGAAAGACAGGGTTGGCTCACCAAGGAGAAATATTGATGTTATAAGACCGCATTCCTTTATTGCAGACAATATAGATAATAAATTAATCATGGTGAAAAAGGGGCTTTTTTCCTGGTAGCCTATGAAAAGAAACATGGAGCAGAGGAGAAGAACAAAACAGAGTAAAACTCTAATTGAGCTCTGCCGAATACAGGCTCAAGTATTCAATTTATAATCAAACTGCATTAAATTCATTGTACTCTGTAGTATGAGAGTTTGTTGTGATATTCATTCTAGACAGCAATCGGCGTTGGACAGTGGTATCGGTAGTATTCATCACGTGGTCTGCGGGAGATGGCTTGACGGTTCTAGACTGGTCTGTGCGGACATACTTTGGACCATAATTAATTTACCTTCCAACAGCCTAGATGTGATGTTACATTCGCTGATCTACTTCAATTATATTTTTCTATATATTCAGTGAGCTATAATCAACTTTAACAAACAATTTAGCAGGCATAGAACAATAGATGAAAAAAAACAATTAATCAAAGAGATGTGCTGGTATGAAGTAGGAAGATCGGGCTAATTTTGAAAGATTTAGTAAACAAACAATTTGTCCCCTAAACATATGGCTAATATAATAACTGGACCTCTGAAAAGAAATTCTCCTTTGGTTTTTGCCGTGGGTTAATTGAAAAAAATCATGTAAATTACTTACCCGGATTCTTCCGCCCTTGTCCAACCAGAAAGAGAAGAGATTTGATGAAGAGCATTCTTCCATTCCTCGATTGTATTCTCATCCTGCCGATCTAAATGGCTGTAATGCTTTTTGAATGCTTCAGCGAATTGACCTCCCTTTCTTTGAGGGTAGCGAACATCACAGGGCTCCACATCATAAAACAGAGGAATGATGAAGCCCTTGGATCTACACATCTCCACTGCCTCCTTCAGACACCAAGTTGATTCTGCATAGTGTTTGGAAAATATGGGGATCAGAATATCACTTGATTCAATGGCTGTTTGCAAGCTGGAGTCGATGTATTCGCCCTTCTCCAGTTCTTCGCTGTCGAGGAAAACCCTAAGTCCCGCTGCACAGAGAGATTCGTACAGATGGTCGACAAAAGTTTTTCTCACATCTTCTCCGCGAAAGCTGAGAAACACGTTAAATTTGTTGTTGACACCGCAGAGGATTTTGGTGGTGGGAGGTTGGTACTGTTGAAACTTCTCGCCGACGTCGCAGAGGATTCTGGTGGTGGGAGGGTGATCCTGAATACAAATCTCCATTACTTGTTCTGCACAAGTTTGAAGAGCTTGACAGTATGATGTTAAGTGTGCCACAAAATAGAATGCAGGGATATGCAGTCGCAAAAGCGATCCAGGCTAGATAAACAATCTCGAATGCAGTAAACGACAGAGAGAGGAAGTTTCCTGTTAAGTGTTGGGAAAATTTGTTAGAAACCAGAGGTGAACTTTTAGGAAATTTCTTGTAAACTTCTAGAGAATTTGTCAGAAACACAAACCTTCCGTGTTTGAACAGTTAAAAGTCGGCGAGATCGACGCGGCAATAAAATAATTACGCGGACGAGTTGCTTTTTGAAGGATTGTCTATGCAGGCAGCAGGCAACAGATTGTATTTGACTGTAGTTATTAACTAGCAATTGCACCTTGGTTTGCAATGGGTACGCCGAAGAGCTGTGGAAGGTCAATTAGGGAAAAAATTGGTCTAATTTTTGCATACATTTGTGTAGTACATGAGGTCAATTGTAGACAATTTAGAAAATGATGTTGTTTGTTCAACAAAGGTCTTAACGAAGAAGTGATAGCTTTATATAATCTATGCACCCACTTAGAAGGATCCAAACAAAATTGAGACAAAGTAGCATATTCGTCAACCCACTAGTTACAAGTAAATATTAAGATACTGAGTTTTTGATGTCAAAATAGTAAAGGATAGAACAACTAATAAGCAATGCATAAATAAGACGTCCTCCATCATAAAGCATTTATTTAGTCAATGAAAATCAAAAGTTGAGATAGAAGAAAATTTTCATATGAAGAAATGTGTGGAGTCATATAGTTTAAAATGTGTGGTGATAAATATTAAATACTTCAAAAGCAAAGAAGAAAAGTTACTTGAAAGCAATTTATGTTTAACAGATTGAGAGAAAAATGATCCAAGTCACATGTGTACTATTCTTGACAACTCAAGACCAAATGCATTCACCTGTCAACACATCTTCAGTGGTGTACTAGGAGTGGTGTACTAGGGGTTTCACACACCTAACCCATAAGTAGTGCTGATATAAAATAAAACTTGAAAGGCAACAATAAAAGATTGGAAAGTTAGAAGAAGACCATTCATTGAAGGAAATTTGTATTCACGAGTAATACAAAAATATTCTAAAGCCAACAAGATTGTGATGACAATTATTCTTTAGCTATACTATACGCCAGTTTACAATGAATTTTTATTATATTTTATTGAATAAGCTTTCAAATACAGTTATACAAACAAAAAATAGCAGGGCTATAGCAAAGGAAGATACAACAAAGAGAGAACAATTAAAACAGCTAAACTATAATTACAAGACCCCCATAAAGAACCTTTCTCTTTGAACATGAATTCATGACCTTCAATACAAATTTAATTGTTGTTGTTCCTAAATATGTTGCCATACAAAAGTTTAGCATTACGCAGTGTAGCTCAGAACCATGAAAATCATCCACCGGCAGGAAAGCAAATATCTTGAAATCATCTTCACATTGGCATTGAGACAACTAATTATTTGATTAAGTATTTGGGCTAGAGGAAGACCATACAAGTAGTACTTTTCAAGCTCACCCCCCTAATTAACTCACCCACCTGTCCCTCGCTGCATTGAAAGCCTTTGTCATAAATGCCCTCAGATATTCTTCTTACTTTACCTAAAATTCCTCCAAAATACAGTAGGAGGCGATGAGAAGTTCACATCTTGGCATTTTGGGGCACTGAAAAGTCTTACTGCATATTAATTACTTTCACTCCAAAACCAGTCAATGCAACAGAGAAAACCATAAGCAACAAAATTAGATAAGAAAAGCTTGCGGTATCCATTGATTAAGTCATGAACATGAGCATCACTCTGTGCACAGGTTTCCAATAAAAAATGCAACAGAAAACCAAAAAATTTCAAATACAACTAAATCAACCAACAAAAAACAGATATTTTATATAATGCATGCATAAACCATTATCTAAGATACAATTTTTCTATATACAAGTTCACAGGCAAGCAGACAAATACTCTACAATTTGGTCCAAGGTTGACAAACAACCATGCCTTTCTAAGAAAAAAGGCTAGCTGTTCTTGAATAAATATCAGAGAAGTAATTTTAATAAGCAGTAATAGCGAGCATCTCTTATAACAAAATATTTAAAAAGAAACCATAGTATAAAAAGATATATGCTGAGCATCAAAGACTACACTTTGATCAAAAATATTGATGCAAACCCTCGCAACACAATTGAATCTAGAAACAATATTTATCATTTGATTGCTTTGATTTGAAGTTTTAACAGTTTGATTTATAATTCTGGTTGTCAGGAAATCAAAACAATATCAGGAGGCCAGTAGGAGGTTCACTTCATTCTTTACTCCAGAATAAAAAAATTTATTGTGTTTTGTGCATTGCCATTATAGGCTATGTCAAATTTCATGGAGGCATTGAGAGTCCAAAAATTGAAATTTGATCCTGAGAGGATAGTAAATACTGTTGGATTAACTACAGCTAATGAGGCGCTAATGTTCTGCCTTGCTTATCCAGGAGATTTCTTCTTAGTACCATCTCCTTATTAGTCTGGGTAAGTTAGGATTCACAGATATGAAGATAACCTGATGGAATGAGCATTAAACTTCTTGAAAATGAATATGCTTTATTTTGTATGTTGATTTTTAGTTTTCTTTTCTGAAGTTATTCTTTTTACTCTAGGTTTGACATAGATCTGAGGTGGCGTATAGGAGTAGAGATTTATGCCAGTCCATTGTTACAGCTCAAACAACTTTCAAATCACCAAATATGCAGTGAAATCAACATTTAAGAAAGCCCAAAATCTAAAGGAGAAGGTTAAAGGAATTCTCATTACAAATCCATGCAACCTATTGGGCACAATATCAAGCGCCAACACTTTGAAGATGCTGCTTGCTTTTGCACATAAGAAGAAAATACATCTTGTTTGCAATGAGATTTACTCAAGCTCAGTCTTTTCTTCTCCACACTCTCACATCATTGCAGAGATTGTGATTGAAAGAAAATTATAGCCCAGATAATGTGCACATCGTGCATGGTTTATCAAAGGACCTGGGCCTTCCAAGCTTCAGAGTTTGGACAATTTATTTAGTCACAATGGCCAAAAGAATGTCAAATTGCTGCATGGTTTCATCTCAGACTCGGCATTTATTGTCCACTATGCTTTCAAATTCAGAAATGTTATATCAACATCCAGATAGCTTCAGGATTCAGAAATGTTATATCAACATTTCCATCGTCTCCTGCTAAAGGATTGCAACATCCAGATAGCTTCAGATACTGTCATATCATATCATAGAGATCCAAAAGTTATATAATCCTATTGTACATATATTTCTACAGGTTTTGCGTTTTTTGTGTATGGCATGCAAATACCATGCACTCCTTCTCTTGTATCCATCCACAAAACCAGAATCGTACAAGAAACACAAAGATTAAAGATTGTTGGGTGTGAACAATTCGAGTTGCTGCCTCGTTACATCACAAATCAGGCTTCTTTGAGTGAGCTCTATGTAAATTATACTAGGTTAAGCGAGCTCCCAATTAACTTCGGTCGACTTAGCAAGTTGAGAGGGATGGAGATAGACTCAGATGCAACTTTTACCAGACTCTAGTCTTACTCTTGTAGAGCAATTGTTGGGTGTGAACAATTCGAGTTGTTGCCTCGTTACATCACAAATCAGGCTTCTTTGAGTGAGCTCTATGTAAAGTATACCATGTTAAGCGAGCTCCCAATTAACTTCGGTCAACTTAGCAAGTTGAGAGGGATGGAGATAGACTCAAATGCAACTTTTACCAGACTCTATGTGTAGTCTTACTCTTGTAGAGCGATTGATATTAAGAAATTTACTAGTGTAATGTTCAACAATATCATCGAAGCAACTGAAATCTTCAGACTCCACAAAGACGAATGCCCAATCAGTGTATAGTGGAATACATTTATTGCAGGATGAATTCCCAGTCAGTGTGTATGGTGGAATACATTTATTGCAGCCAGCAAAAGACAGCGTACACCTGTGTTTGGCAACAAAAAAACAGTGAAAGGAAATCCACGTAACGAAGGAAAACACGTTGTATCTGCGACTTTAACATCCAATGGCATCAACATTTCCATCGTCTCTAGACCAATGTAAACCGTTTATGACCAAAGTTAGCCCGCTCTCTTCGGATAGGAATTGGTTCAAATAGAACAATTTCTATATAACTTATAAAAGCAAGACATGGAAAAACTTAAATGAAAAAAGTATACAAATGAAAGGAAACTCGAAATAATGGAATGGTTAATTGCAATTATAAGAATCTATGCAATTGAATACTAGTTCAAGTAGTAAACAATAGATCTATTTAGTATTTGGAAAACAACTAATAAAGATTGTTTATTTAACCTAAAAAGCAACTCATGCAGTAAATAAAATGCAAATGAATGTTTTCCTTATAAGAATATGT